>JAUELF010242042.1:0-12513 GCA_031471495.1 Clinocardium nuttallii | reverse complement strand
GTAGTTTAAGTTGTTGTTGGTGTTTTTGTAGTTTAAGTTGTTGTTGGTGTGTTTGTAGTTTAAGTTGTTGTTGGTGTGTTTGTAGTTTAAGTTGTTGTTGGTGTTTTTGTAGTTTAAGTTGTTGTTGGTGTGTTTGTAGTTTAAGTTGTTGTTGGTGTTTGTAGTTTAAGTTGTTTAAACGCATCTTGTCGCAGACAGACTGGTAAAACACTATCGCAAAAGGAAGAACTGTCACAACTTCTTTAAACTGTTTCCACTAAATATACATATACATTCGATCGTAGTTATTTCCCATAATTTGCTGCGATATATTCATATTTCACTGCTGCATATTAAGTTTATGTGGGAAATGCTTAAATTATCCAAAACACATTACGTTGGTTTTCTGTTGCTACATTGTTTTCATACATTCGCTTTGACATCCGTAACGTTTAAATGATCATATCTGATACATGATGGCATGCTTTGTTTCCTGCGTCTGTCCATCAATCCGGTGATATATGGAGCCTTATCCCGGTCTCCTTATTATCACTGGCATACTTACTACACAACTGATAATTATGACTTCCAGTACATCTCGGTAAAAGTATAGAACATATCTTTAAATAAAGGAATAGAGTCGTAACCATTGCGGAAAAAGGAGAAATTGATTATCATAAGCAATTTATTCTTTTGTCACAATGCTTCCAAATTTCTTCTGCTACAGAGGTGCCAGAAAGCGTCTATATGTAGGAAAGGGTTAACAACATTTAACCAAAATTCATTTCGAACAACACTCAACACAGCCCACATAATTAGAAAAATGCAAATTTTCTTTCTCGATTGTTGCTGAGCGCGTAAATTTGCATAAACGTGTGGGTTTGTCATTATGATGTCGCTGGCGCCAACGAGGTGGCTTTTTAATCCAGGCTACCCGTTATTAGAATCGCGTATAGTCTAGATCATACCGATAAACAGATTTTCATAGTTTAAAAAGTAACTTAGTGATTGTGAGGAGTATTAAAAGGCAGGCCATAATCCTTTACGCTATAGATGCGGTCGTCAAATGTTCTTTTTATGGTAAAAATTAACATAGCAAGACTATACTGCACATGTGTGTAGTCTGGTCATGATGTCCGCTGTTTAAAACTTATGATATATATCCTTAATGGGTCTTACTATGAGTTTGTATATACAGAAATATTCGGGATTGTAAATTAAAGTGAGTTTTTGTAGAAGGGTAATATAATGAGTAAAGAACAATTGCAAAGATGTCACTTAAATCGCTACGAAACCTTTAACACTTTTATGAATGCTAAACATCGGCGCCGATTATACAAACGGTTTGTAAAATATTGCAAATGCTTTGTTTTAGACCTCGCTATTTGACAACGTGCTAAGTGCACTAACCAGTCCGGGTGTTTTCAAACTCATGCCCTATGTTTGGTACTTTAACATAACATCTCTACCTTTGTCGTGTTTCACAATCAGTTGTATCTTTATAAACGGAGCATCAAATAGTTGTAATGAATAGTAACGACTTTTCGTAGACGTAACAAAATTACCATTTATGTATAGAGATTCACACATTGATTCGAAGGAACACACATGTCGCATACGAATGAGTCACATTGTTAAGGACATATGAATTACCAGTAAGATTATAAACAGACAGACAGACGGTGGAAAAGACTTTGGAGATCTGGTAATTTTGTTCCACACTGCAAATGCAGTCAATAATATACGCGCACATATGTACACGTGTATACTACATACAGTGTGAAAGATTGTTACCAATAGAAAAGTATCATCTGATTGTCTTATTACCCTGTCTAACGGTAGTGTTCGTTTTATCCCGATGTTATGTTATATTTCAACTATATTGTATAATGACTACATCGTTTTCAATTATTGAAGACGACTAGACAGTAGAAAACATTTCTATGGTCGCAGACGACTAAACAATAAAAGCATGTTTAATGATCGCCGACAAGAAGACAGTGCCATCGCTCCTTGCCAAAGGATACTCTAACCCAGTTTAACCATTGTTTTAAACATCAACTATTCGTGTTTACCATTACATTGAGGACCGCTGCCCAAGTAAAGCAAATGTCACTTAAACAAACATCTTAGACACTAAAGTACATAAGATGTAAGCAAGGAACAAGTTAGGTGAAGTGACACACCTATTGTATCTGGAATATCGTTGAAAACGGCGTTAAACTGAAGCATTTACAATTTAGTAACATCTCCTAACGCATTGAGTACTGTTGCAATTACGAATAGTCGAGTCTCAGGTGAGTTTGTAAATATACGCAGTTTCAGTAAAACCTGTATTGTCCTTATATAATGTTAAACTGAACAACAATTTCCCATTTAGCCTAGATGTTTTCAAAGTCCTCTGCTGCAGACATGTTGCTATGGGAAAGGTTTAAACAACAACAACATGGAGACGATTGCGAGAGTGTTGAAGAACGAATTATAATGACTTATCTTCTCATCGTTTTCATAATGTGTAACACAATGTTTCCTTTTGACAAACGCTTAATGCATGGTGCTTTACCAGAAGTTGGTTTAGTGCAATAACAAAACAGGGACAGTGGCAAAGGATTGGAGCATGGAATACGTGATTCGTATGTTCCAAGTTCGATTTCCGTGAGACCGGGGACAACATTTGGGACCTGTCCTCATATCGACGATTGTACTGGATGTATATCAAGAGGACGCAATGTCCTTCTCACTTTCAACGTTTTATTGAAAAGACGACAAACGTTGTCATTTATCTTAATTTAATTTGTTCACCTTTTTTTAACTTGATGGTTCCCCCGTACCAAGTGACACAAGCGCAGACATTTCTCTAAATTGATCCAGCATTGAACCGGTGACGCTCCAAGTCAGATCTTGTCGCGCTATCACGTGCTCTGAACACTCTGGTACGGCCACAACCGACACTAGTCATTAACCTCTTCCCACATACAACACATCTGCAGCAGATGACTTTGAAATTATTTGGAGAAAAATATGGAGAATTCACATTAATGAAGGTTTTAATTTAGAATAGAGTTGGTATCATTGTGGAAAAAGGAGAAATTGCTCATCAAGAGCAATTTCTCCATTTTTATGCCACAATGTTTCCAAAAGCCGTTTGCTGCAGAGCGGTCAGGAAAAATGCCTACAATGTGAGCAGTATTAAAGTTCTCCTTCACAAATTGTGTTTTCTGTTTAAATTCTACTGTATACATTATTGTAGTCGGTAAATAATGCATAAATAGTGAGTAACACGTAGTGTACGTCTAGATGAGACCCGTGATTGAAGTCTGGTTTATGTCTATACTTTGCGTCAACGATAACATTAGTTGCAAGTCATTTTACAGCATTCATGAATGTTTGTTGTATCTGATAATTTTAGTTGGCTTTGTTGTCAATTGTAAGCCTAGTTTTCTAATATCTCATTCCCGAGAAACCAAGACAAACAAGCAGCGCAATATAAGTGAATTCTTCTCCAACGAATCATGAAGATGGCTGCTTAATTTGGAATAATAATCTATTCATAATCATATGTCTATGTAAAGAGAGAATATGCCAACAAAGGAGATCGCAACTAGCAAGCGATGAATTTATATCTTGATTATACTATCTACAGACTAGTTATGCTGTGCTGACGGGGTGATGGGTTTTATTCGGCTTATCGCCTGGTAGGTCGCGCCACTCAAAAACACACCTTCTGTATGTCTGTTTACAATAACAAGTAATACGAGACTGGTCGGTCGCACGAACTCACTCGAGATTCTATTGTGTGTAAACATATTATAGATATATTTCTGTACTATCTGTCGACAAAAGAACACTAGAGATGTATCGTCTTGTTATATGAGGTGTACTTGTGTCTGTCTTAGTCGAAATAAGGATATCATGAGGTAACGTTTTGTCGTATAGGCTTTACACGGGTTTCTTTGTCGACGGTGAAAATGGCGAGACTTTGATCGAGACGAACATTGTGTTCACCACGAAGAAAAGCTAGCAAGTAGATCAAGATTGTACATTTATCATTTTGTCTGAATTAAATAAAGCTATTTATAAACGGTGTGGGTTTTTTCCTCGATTTCATTTCTCTCAGAGTCATGAATATGTGTTGTTTAAAGTGTAGGGAACTTAGCTATTCATGAACATGGATTTATTGTTGTTGTTGTTTGTAGGTGAATAAGGTAGGTCCCTATAGGGGTATGTCGACAAGTGTGTTGGTATGGTGTAATGCCGCTTTCAACAATATTTCAGGGATATCACGGCGTTTCCAGGGTAAGTAACATAAACTACCGGTCCATTTATCCTGACACCAGCGAGTCAGTCGTAATGTTTATCCTACAACCTTGAACGCCAAGGAGGGACATCCATTATGTTCGTTATGTCCGTTATGTCCATTATGTCCGTTATGTCCATTATGTCCATTATGTCCTATGTCCGTATGTTTACATGTATCAATAACACGGACGTGTTAGGTTTTAGATCATGTCTGAACATGCAGCACTCTAAGTTAATATATTTTATTTATTTAAACTAATATTTGTCTCAAAATGTTTTTCAGCGAATAGGCTTTGGAAGATAAGAAATGACAGCTTATTTTTTCAATGCAGTTTCTATGGCACATATGAGTTTAAACCAAAATATTTATTTGGCTTTAAGAACATTCTGATTGTGTGTTGTGTGTATTTGTGTTGGTTTCTGGGACCTGGGTCCAATTCCACCAAACTTATTTAGCGCTAAGTAATACTTAAATATTTAACTGCATAATTCATCACTTTTGTTTCCCTAATTAAAATGCCAAAACATTTTATTTGTTTACAAGTAGTGTTAGTCAGCAACGTAACTATTTATTTCATTGTAGGTACAATTAAATACATTCCACCATTCATGTTTTATAAAATATTTGGAGAATAAAACTGACGAAGTATTATGTATTTTGGTATTGCTCAGCGCTAAGTAAGGTTTGTAGAACCGCACCCTGGTGTATCTTATTTTTAACCTTAAGGGGAGAAAAACGTCGGCATATTTCTTAAACCTTTCCCGTATTCAGGCCTATACTGATGCATCTGCATATATAAACGGGTCACAAACGATTTCGTTCCAGATAGAAAGTTGACTCCGCTTACCTTTATCCGCATGTATATGTTTCTTAACGTCTCAACAGCACATGATATGTAAACACATTGGTACAAAGAGGATACCGTGCTCATAATGAGTTATTTCTGCATTTGATACAATAGTTTCAACTCTTTTCAATAGTTATACTTTCATATATTAGACAATTTCCATATGTGTTCCTAGCATCATTCTAGAATTTCATATGTCATCATTATGTTATGAAGGCATGTCTTTAAAAGTTTAAATGGACAATACTAAATGTTGTTTTTTTACAGATGGAAATAAGCTCAGTTAACCCATGCCCAAATGTGGACGTACTTGATGTCAGTCCATCAGGCGATTTGTGAACACAAATTGAACGGGCATCATATGATTAAATAACAGTTCACCTCGTTGATGATCAGTTTATCTCGTTTACAATACAATGCAAAACAATCAAGTTAATTTCCTAAAAAAGCAATACATTATTAGCCAAAGTTTGTGCTACGAATGTATTTGTAAAAATATTATTTAAATATCACAAACTGGTGTTATCATATTTCGTTTAGTGAAAATAATATAAAATCGAACGATTTTGTATTTGTATATATATCGAGAGTATTTATTAACTCATCACGTATTATTATGAAATACTAACTATTTAAAATAATGTTGTTATAAGTAGCTTTGTAGCCGAATTGTAACACAATGTCCTTAAAAACGACAACGAAAAGTATGATGGGAGATGCTGACATCGCGTTCTTCGAAGAGAGCTTTGGTTAGTCAGAAAGCAACGTTATATGCCATTAACTCAGCCGCATTGTGACGTACCGGCATTACCTGATTTTTGACAGCATGTAAAAGGAAAAATTGCCAACACGAAGTAAGTTCTCCTTTTGACATATTGTTGAGTACATATTCGACAATTTTAGATACATACATAGAACAGTTCAACATTTTGATTACATGTTTACAATGGCGTCTTCTGTAGATGCATTGTAAATGGGAACGGGGGTTTACATCTTTTTCCAAAAACGTTTTGTAATAACAAATCGTATGTCTGACTCAGGATCCCTTAACTTACTTAATTACGGTTCTTGTTTCTAGATCAGTATCGCATATTACCGAAATCAAAGCATCTATTTAGCTTCGTTTTAGATATCAAAGATAGATGTGTCTTTAATCACACTTTATTGGCGATTTACAAGAGACAGATAAGATAATCCATTGTGTTAATCTTCGAAACAATATAGAAATAGACAAACTAATTATACAGATAAATATTAACAGTGAAACAAACTTTATACATCAATTTTGTTTTCATAATTATAGTAAATTGTTTTTAGTTAGGTTTTCAATTATTTCTACAAAGAAAAGTGAGGTTAATGTCGTCGTTAAGAAACCATAAAAGTTAACAGGGTTCAATTTACAATAATCAGTGTTGCTAATTTTGAAAACAACTGGACATTCTGTCTCTAAACAATTCGAATTCCTATACTAGTATGAGTAGTCTGACTTTTGTTTAGTTATAATCCCTTCAAAGTTCAATACATTTCTGGAGGGCGAGATCTTGAGAAATAATTGATTTTGATTGAGGACAAAACAATCATGAATATATATGTTAGATATGGTTTTAGTACAGTTGCACCCGTATAATGCTATATGTTAAAGCTTCAAAGAAATATAAATACAAAATGACTTTTTGCATTCGAAATTGATTTTAAAGTCGCACTTTTAAACTGATTCCAAACCTTGGCCCTTTCCCACGTGCAACACATCCGCGACGGAAAACATTGTGACACAAAAAGCAAATTACTCATTATCACCAACCTTTCTTTTTGTAAAACTGTTTTCAAATGTCTTCGGCTACAGATGCGTGAGATATCGTCTGGAAGTGGGAAAGAGTTCAGACCAAGACTAAGTAAAATGAAAACAATTTAATAACAGTTTTGTAGTATCTAAAAAGCTTATTCGTTTAGCCGAGCTGCCAATGTGCCAACAAAACAGATTATGAAAATCTGAGAAGTTAGCTGAACTGTAAACTTTTGACATTAATGTTTACTGGGCAAGTCAACCGGACACAACAACCCGGTGTATATATATATATATATATACGGATATATGTTTATGTCGTAAGATTTTAACCAGGATGTTTCTATTCACTTGAAGCATATTTTGTTTTAAGACCGAAACTCATAAGACAGTTTTACACCCTTTCCCACATACAGACACACGTTGACGCATTCGTAAAACACGACGTTCGAAAACATTTTGGCTAAATGTCACGATGTTTTCAACTTAATTGTCATAATTTAATCCTTTCCATCATATGAGCAATTTCTTCTTTGACACTATGTTTTCCACTTTTAGTCATATGTTATCCATTCAATTATATAGATGTTCTATTTGTTGACAAAGTATATTCAAAGCCGTCTGCTGAAGAACTGTCGTATGCAGAAAAGGATTAAAGATGTGTTGTACGTGTTCAAAGTCGTGGTATGTGTAGATTTGTTGTAAGAGACAAAATATGTTTAAAGCCGTCTGCTACAGAACTGTCGTATGAAGAAAAGGATTACAGATATGTTGTACGTTTTCAAAGTCGTGGTATGTGCAGATTTGTTGTAAGAGACAAAAAATGTTCAAAGCCGTCTGCTGCAGAACTGTCGTATGCTACGGTATAAAGAAAATGATTAAAGATATGTTGTACATTTTCAAAGTCGTGGTATGTGCAAATTTTTTGTAAGAGACAAAGTCGTGGTATATGCAGATTTGTTGTAAAAGACAAAGTCGTGGTATGTGCAGATTTGTTGTAAGAGACAAAGGGGTGGTATGTGCAGATTTGTTGTAAAAGACAAAGTCGTGGTATGTGCAGATTTGTTGTAAAAGACAAAGTCGTGGTATGTGCAGATTTGTTGTAAAAGACAAAGGGGTGGTATGTGCAGATTTGTTGTAAAAGACAAAGGGGTTACAACAAGCCGTCTGCTACCTCCTCAAATGCATCTGTAAGTACATTAAGTGTAACTAAACACTAGTAGATATATATTTAAATAAAAGAGAAAACAGTAATATTTAATTGACTGTTATTTGTTCAAGCAGGTTAATATCCTTTTCACGTGGTTTAGGGACGTTTACCCATGTCCACATACACCATGCGACTCTTGAAAACATCTAGGCAGAAATAATAAGTGGCTCAGAGCAGCTTTTCCTTTTGCCGAAATGTTTTCAACTATATGCAATAGTAAAAACTTCAATTACATCATTTATAAAGTTTCTTGGTATTCTTGTCTAGAAGTGTTTAAATTCGTCTGCAGCATATGTTATGTTTTAGGGAAAGGATTAAATGTTCATAAAGGCAAGTCGTGTCTCCCTCTTTTGTGTAAGGTTGACATCTCTGTTTGGTGATTGATTTTGATCATCTAAATTATCATTTGTTGTAGTGCAGAGATAAGGAGAGCTAATATTTGCCTTTGATTTATGGTTATTTGCCTCTCTGATGGGACAGTACACAACTTTAATGATGATTAAAAATGAGAAACGTCAACTGGAAAGAAGTCTTAAAATGTGTGTGGACAGCGAGTGTGTTGGTGAGTCTGAGCTGATTGATAGACACAACAGAGTCTTAGTAATTGGCAAATGTATAACATATGCTTATATCATACATCTACATGTTCACTGTGAGCTTGTTGTATAGATATATTGTGTTCTCTCTTTGTATGTGTGTATGTATGTACGTACGTATTGTGAAATGAAATGAATAATGCAGTGGGAGTCAATTTATGTTGACACCTTTACCATGTTCTAAAGAGACCGTAGAGTTACAATGTAACATAATTGTGTTCCGTCTCTCGTCCGTGATCTATTAACGAGGACGAAAATTAGTCAAATTAATTTGTCCATCTTTCATTAATGCCGTTGTTTATGTGTTAAACGCATGCTGGATATTTTAAGATGTAAAAGCATACAAATTAAAACGTAAAGAAAATAAAGTTGTTAACGACTGTTAACAGAATTGTTGGGATATGTTTTATTCAATTTCAGCGATAGAATCACAGTTTAAAACATTAATTTAACACGGACGAATCTTTAAGAGGCTTCTTTTTACATTTGTTTCATTTTTTCGGCGACAGCTGTCTTAACCTCAGTTTTGACCTAGATGTTAAACACATGATCTAGATTGTAGACCAATCAAATGTTGTATTCAATGACTAATGTCGAAGTAATTAAGGAAATGATTTTTTTTATTGGTTCTTAGTAAGTTGGCCATTCTACGAGAGGCGCTAATAAGGTGAAGTTTTAAAATGAAATGTTCTGCATACTTATCTGTAATTGTTTTCCTTAAGAAATAAATTACAGCGAAAAAACCCATTGAAAACATATGAAATATAATATTTAAGAGCAAAATATTAATTATTTCTAAAACATAATAAGTTTTAAGTAATTTGACGTCAATTGAAACTTATACACCTCTTGGGAGCCTCTCGTAATCTCCAGTTATGTGTGATATTAATCTATTTATAGAAACTAAAGCTGGATGGAGTTTGGTAAACACATAGATTATTGTTATTATTTAATAGTAGATACTGGGATAAAGATATAAACAAGTTGATTCCATCGTTTTCGTTTACTATTTAATAATTTCCAATAGTTTACATTTTTGGCTGACACGTGGTTCTAAAAAGAAAAAGAGATAGACAGACAAAACACGCGCAAGCTACACTCGATTACCGATTCTATATATTTTAAAGAACATTGTTCTAATCGAACAATAATCCAACTGGTTCACGATTATAATGCATTCAAGGAGCTGTCGAATTTAGATATAAAACTATGCTATGAACCGATTCTATATATTTTAAAGAACACTGATCAAATCGAACAAAGTTCCAACTGGCTCACGATTATTATACATTACCAATTCAAGGAGCTGTCGAATTCTTAGATATACATCATTATAGCGCAACTGTTATAATTCATGTAAAATTACTGATTGTTTGAATTATTAACAAAACCTTTCTGATATTCAAGTCAAATTATATGCTAATGTTCCATTTCTTAGTGTTTTCTCATATTAATCGCCGTTCATCCTTTTTTAAAGATTTTTCTTGTTAACTTGTCCCATAAACGACAAGAAGTGCCATTTAACCACAGTCAATCACTCAGTTAAAAAGGAAGTAAACAGTCATTATAAACAGCATATCATGTATAACTTGTTTATATGGTGTTTTACGTCGCTTTCAACAATATTTCAGTACTGTCACAGCGTTCCAGACCTACTGTTCAATTTACTGTCCAATTTAACAAGACACATTCGAGTAAGTCGTAATGGTAACCCTACAACCCTGAGCGCCAATTAGGGAAAGCATATACTTACATTTTAAAAGTATTTAGTATGACCCGGACATGGATCGAAGAACTAAAACTTCACCGCATCCGAGGCGGGCGCTGTGCCACTAGACCACGGTCAATATAAGCTGACACCAGCATGCCACCCGTAATGGATACTCAACAACCCTGAGAGCCAAAAAGGGAAAGCAATTACTACCATATGTTAAAGTCTTTATTATGACACGCTCAGGGATCGAGCTCCAACTTTCCCGCATTCAAGGCAGACGCCCTAGAGCTAGTCCAATGATACAAATAACTTTAAATACCGCTATAATTTCATCGTTATCTTTATGTCAGTTCCGAGCACTATCAAGCACTTTTGTGCTAAAAAAGGCTTCCTGGAAATATTTAAACAAATGAAACCTAGATGTTACGAATCATCACGATAGAAATTCCAGGAAAAAAATATATTTCCTGGAAAGTTAGGATTTTTTCGCACTAAATGACCTTAGCTGTCGATGCGCCATAAAACAATATACATTCATTCATTCATTCAGTCTTGGCTGGCCATATAATGTACTTGCTAGCAAGGGGCTCGTTAGAGCCAATTGCTATAGTAACTGATTTTCGAAAAGACGCATCATTTTGAGACTGGAATCTAGACAGGCGTTTTACGATATCGGTATTGAATTACTTTACATCTGTCTTTGTACATCAGCTCTCCGTTTCTGAACACCATCTCGGCTTCAGATATATGTATTGGTGGTTGCAGATCGTACATAATGTCAATGAAAGTGGATGATTTGTTGAATATCTTGCTTAAAATGAACTGACTGTTGCCAGCTAATACCCATGTCGGTCATCTCGTACCGACAATAGTTCCTGTCTAAAAAATCAAAATAATGAAAATTTGCTCGCATTTGAAGCCGCAAATGGATTTGATTCCACATCACCTACCCAATAGAAAGAACTCGAAATAAATTTTATGTTAAAATATATGAATTACATGATTAAAAAATAATATGTATTCCTACGTATTGGACATACTTAATCCCGCGTAAAGTTCATGAATGATTCCTAAATATCGTAAATCGAGAATTCAAATCAAAATCAAATTCAAATAAATGAGTCCCAATGATAACATATATACTCAAAAAATTAGATTATTGAAATGCTAATAAAATAAATAGTTGACACAATATAATAACATATACGGTACATGAGTAAGTAAGCCTAGGCTTCGACATTTCCAAAAATCCTTTCGAATAACGTTAATCAGATCTCTGTACCAGATAGAGTATTTCATTCTATATGCTTGCATCAGATTCTCAACCGAAATTAACCACAACAACCCCAGAAGAAGACGGGGGAAAAAAGGTCAAGTCCCAGTAAACATAATATGCTACAAAAGAAAATCAAAGTATAATCAGAGTTTTCATTTCATTGCTAGCACTCGTCGAAAGTCAAGACATCTTGCATTTTGGAAAGATGCGTTCGACTAGGTCCGCGTCTAGAAAATTAAAGCAGTATGTGCATACTTTAATCAGGTGTCAACAAATTAAAGGTGTATGTGCATACTTTCCGCAGGTGTAATTAGGATTGCGATTTCAAAATTGAATTGAAATTGATGACTTTACATTTGAAGGTGGAAAGTGCTGTGTATATTGTCTCAACTTATTAACTCATGAATGAAAGTGTATCCATTGGAAGTTTTTGCGATAAACCCCCATTCTGTGTAGACAAAGTTGTGCATTCACCTCAAATATTATTCGATTAGCGGACATAACAAGGAATTCTTGTGAAGTGTATGTGATAAAAAAAAAGATTGGTAAAAAATACTTGTCCTAATGTATTCCGTGATCTGCAGTTAGCCCCTTGTTGGCAGCACTCTGAGTGCTTTGATTTATCCAAGGTTCTATATTGTACTAGATACGTTTTGGTTACCGGTTTCCGCAAACACTAGAACTTTATAAAACAAAGTCCCTATATACTCGATGAGCTGACTTCCTATCATGGCCGGAATCCGCTGTGGTCGAGTGGTTAGCGTCGGGGATTTCGAAACAGGGTGTCCCTGGTTCGATCCCCAGTCGC
>JAUELF010242031.1:0-12514 GCA_031471495.1 Clinocardium nuttallii | reverse complement strand
AAATACAGAGGCGTAGTGATACAAATAGCATTAGCCAATCAAATACTTGTTGTTATGCAAATTAACTGGTTTTACGTATTGTCGCAAAACCTTGCACCTTGTGGTCATGGTAATCCAGATGATCAGGAGTCAAAGAGAGATTTTAAGTCTGATAAATGCCACAGGGCATTATCTCATGATCAACATAATTATGATGATCAAACATGTCGTGGAAAGATCATAACTGAAATGAAACCTAATGTCTCTCGAGTTGTCTTTTAGCGTTACCTCCTCCTGAACCACATGTTTTCAAAGAAGATCCATTAGATTTCCCAGGATGGAAGTCTGCTTTTTATATTCTTATTGAGAACATTTCCCCTATTTCATGTGAGGTTCGGGAAGTAGTATGTCAGTTTTAGCAAGGGGCTCGATAGAGCCAATTGCTATAGTAGGCGAAATCTGAAGACACTTATCATTTTTAGACTGGAATCTAGACTTTAGTGTTACAATATCGGCATTGAATTACTTTCGCATCTGTCTTTATACATCGGCTCTCCATTTCTGAACACCATCTTGAGTTCCGAGAGATGTATTGGTGGTTGCAGATCGTATATATTGTCAATTAAAGTGGATGATTTTTGGAAAATTTTAAAAAAAATGACTGTTGCCAGCTTATACCCATGTCGGTCATTTCGTTACGCCAATAGTTCCTGTCTTAAACTCAAAATGCGATAAATAGGTAGGATAAAGACCGGAACATTTGTTTGATTTGATATCACTTAAACAATAGAAAGATCTCCAAAGTAATTTTCTTTTAAATTATATGAATTACAAATTGAAATTAAAGGTATTTCTACGCTTTCAACATACTTACTTGATCGCGCGTACAGTTCATGGGTGATTCCTAAATATTGTAAATCGAGTGGAGTAAAGGCAGCTTTAAGATTCTGACTCAAAAACAAATTCCGTATTTTCGAAACAAGTCTAAAATCTATGTAACTACCTGTCTGTAGGTAGTTTAAGTCAATTATAGGTCAGAGGCTACCATTGTATTTCCCCCTGGACCAAAACATCAAGGTTCAAACACTTACAATGATAAAATCATACTCTTTTTTTTTATCACATATCTAATTGCTTCGGCTGAAGGTATACACGCATTTCTAAGCAAGTACATGTATGGGTATATTTGGTGCACTCTGGTCGATACTACCGCCAGGGGAAGTAACTCATGTCGTATCGAAAATCCGGAATTCAGATAATCGAGTCACAATGATAACATATATACTCAAATAATCAAATTATTGAAATGATAATAAAATAAGTATTTGACAAAATATAGCATATATGGTATATGTGAAAGTTAGCCTAGGCCGCGGTAATTCCATAAATCCTTTCGAAAACTTTTCAGCGGTTGTGTTAATCAGGAATCTAAGTACTAGAGTATTTCATTCTAGATTCCTGCGTAAAAACACCATATTCTTAACCAAAAATTAACCTTAACAACCCCAGAAGACGGAATAAGATAATCAAGTTAAAAAAGAATCAAATGATAGTTGTTTTTTATAAATTATTATAATAATAAAATTCATAAATCAACTGAGTCCAAAATAATTGTACGTCTAGTGTTACGGCTAGCATACTCGCTTACTAAGGGTGAGACCATGGTTTCGATTCCCGGTCAGGGCAGATTCTTTTCTCTATTATTTAATTTATAAAAATCCTTTTCATTTTTGTTCATGAATTGTTTATAACAGTGGTGCAATTTTCATATTTGACACCGCTGAAGCAAACACCTTCAAAAAAGGTTCATCTATACCTTGTAAAACACTTTAAGAAATTGATTAATCGTTTGTATGATATTTTATGTCGCTTTTATAAATATTTCAGTTATATCACGCTGAAGAAAATGTAGATACACGTACAGGATTATATTTCTGCTTTGATAGTAGAATTGGACTCTCAATATATTTATCATTGCTAGGCAATTGTGATTTTGATATGACATTTATATACATATGTGTTATAATCACATTAAAAAACGGTAAAAATCCATTGTAACCCAGGAGGTTTATGGACATAACAAAGTACTATTGTAAAAAGTAAGACTAATCCATGTCCAAATGTAATCTGCAGTTAGCCCCATGCTGTGAGTACGTTCAGTGCTTTGATTTTTTGTTTTCATCGGAACAAGCTTATAATGAAGCCAAGTTGTTGTTGAATAAGCGGTACAGGGATAATTTTGTGATTTTTCAAATGCATTTAAACAAGCGTGAGAATTGGCCAAACATTCAATGCAGAGTAGTTTAGGTTTACGCAAATTTGCTGATTTTATTAACTTAGCAATGTAGTACTGCTATGGATAGATACAGTAGGTTGCCTTAATGTTTTCAATGATAGAAAATAGAAAATGCTAAGTTAAGCTTCCTGAATGGGTTGTTTTGAAATGGAACACAATTGATTAAAAGACAAAGAAGCGACCTGGTAAATTTCACTCGAAACGGCCAAAACTATATTTACAGTGCAATTCACGTATTTTGATATGAAAGAAGCAAATATAGCTTGTGATCCAGTAACTTAACTTTGCTCATTGAAAGGAAATGATAGTCAGCCTCGTTCTATGTCAGTTAAGGGAAGGTCATTCATGTCAGAGGTCATGCTCTTGGTCAGATACAACCTTGATTGTTTGTACTGTAAAGGATGTCATAATTTAGATCGGTGTTCTGGGTTTTTGACTGTGTAACTCTAGAGGGGAAAGACAGGTGTTTGTAAGGGACAAAGGGTTGTGTTATGGGTGTTTACGTAAGGGCCACACTGCCAACAAATGTTATAAGAAGCAGGGAAGTCTAAAAATAAAAAACTTCCCTGTAAGAAGAAACAATTTATAAATTGTGGAAGAATGCATCAAACTGTGTTACATGAATATACACTAAAATGTAATTCTATTAAGGATAAAGATCAGATTCCATTGTCTCATGTTTCTCATTTAACCCATTCAGGGTCGTGTAATCTGAGTTATTTGATACTTCCTGTATATGTTTATCACCATTATTCCTCAGATAAAGAGGTTATGGTCTATGCTATGTTAGACTCTCAGTAAGATACTACGTTTGTCACTGAAGATGCATGTGCTCCATGGGGTATTTCTTGTACTGAGATTACATTATTGTTGTCCACATTGTATGCTGAAAATAAGGTTTTTCGAAGCCATAGAATTACAGAACTTTCTGTAAGAGGATACAGTGCTACACAAATGATTCATTTCCCTGAATCATATACACGACATACTGTGCCTTCATCCGCAATCACATACCAACTCCAGATATGGCAAGAAAATGACCTCATTAAAGACAAAAAGAAAATCAAATTGCACCTCTACAATATGTTGATATTGGTTTGTAAGTCGGCTACAATTTCAGTCGTCTAAAACATTTAAAGTGTCGCTTGAAGAGAGACAAGGTTTATCACACGCAGTATTGCTCTATCATACCTGAAAAGTTAAGGGTTGTGTTTACTGCAGTGATGAGTACACTGGTGCATCTCGCAATAACCATATGTTGCAATGTCCAGACCTGGTTAATGCTCTGGTAGCGCTTCTTTGTACATTTCGTAAGAAGTTTGTCCCAATAACGTGTGATGTTGAGCAGATGTTCTTTCTGTTTTTAGTTTCTCCAGAAGATAGGGACTTTTTACGTTTCTTGTGGTGGGAAATGGTGACTTAGATTCTGAACTAATAACAGGTTGTGTGTCCACCTCTTTGGTGGAGCTTCTTCGCCTGGGTGTGCACATTTTGCCTATGATTTCGAAGATGAGTTTCGATCAGTTGTTGCCAATTGTGTTCATCGTGATTTTTATGTTGATGAGAGAATGAACTTTACCAGATGTTGAAACGGCAATAAGTCTTGTGACTAGAACAACGAATATGCTTAGCGAGGGTGGATTAAGGTTACACAAGTTCTTATCAAGTTCTAAATCAAATTCCGTTACAAGAGAGAGCAAATGGTGTTGCAAATGTAGCCCTTCGTTTAGATACTCTCCCAGTAGAAGAAGCATTAGGTGTACAATGAAATGTAGAGTTAGATAGTTTTCAATTTAGAATCACATTTTCTGATAAACCACTTTCTAGATGTAGGTGTTCTTTCTACAGTTAATTCTGTATATTGGGTTCATTTCACCAGTTCTCTTGATAGGAAAGCATATATTGCAATAACTATGACAAGATCATTCAGATTGGGATGATCCTGTACCTGATCATTTAAGACCAAAGTGGGAAACCGGAGAAGAGAAATCATCAGTTTAGGAGATCTAAGCATAAACAGATGCTTTAAACCGTCTGGCTTATAAGAACTAGTTTCTACCGAGGTACACCATTTCTGTGGTGCAAATCCATCAGGTTACATGGTCAATGCTTTTACCTGATGTTGGTAGATAACAACAATCATGTTCATTGTTCTTTTATCATGGGAAAGTCCAGGGTTGACCCTCTCCAAACGGTTACAATACCACGGTTAGAGCTGACAGCTGCATAAATAGCACATTGACAGTTCAAAATTTGAATGAAACTAAATATATCGAACCTTTGACTCCAAATCATTTGCTTACTATGAAATGTAAGATTAGTTTACTTCCTCCATGGTGAATTTTATAACAGTGACTTTTACTGTATTTGGTGTTGGAGACGCATTCGGTATTTGGCAAAAAGTTTTGGTCCCGATGGCAAAAGGATTACATTCAAAGTTTACAGGTTAGACTGAAATGGATTCACCCAATCCGAAATTGTATTGTGAATGATATAGTGTTGATAGTTGATAACACCTTGCCTAGAAGACAGTGGCGTATGGGAAGAGTAGTTGATTCAACTTCTGGTAATGACGCACGTGTTAGAAAGGTCAAATTATATCTCGGTACACGGAATTTGAACAAAAGTGGACGCAATATGAAGGAATTACTTATCTTGAGAGACCGATTCATGAAATTGTATATACTTTGTGAAGGGAGTGAATCCACGTCTGAGAGCCAGATATAATTTAGGGGATTAAAAATAGTGTGCGATAGTTTGGAGACATATTTGATTAATGTTAAGTATTTTAAAATGTATCTTACACACATTTTAAAACATGTACTTTAAATGTCGTCTAATTTTAGACCAGAGACATAAATAAGATCTTATCTATGTCTCTGTTTTAGACGGAGTTTTTTTTAGCTATCTACATGCTAGAATAATGTAAGGTTATAATTTTCTTTATATAAGGGAGTATGTTTTTGAAATTTAATGTTTGAATTTTGGGAGTCATGTAACTGTAGAACTTTCAGCGCTTTGAAATACTTCAATTTAACATTGTAGAGTTATATCCCTTGATTTTGGATCAGGGCGTTCATGGAAACTAGAAAACTTTTCTGATTGAAAAGAAAACTTTGATTTCTCAAGTATACGGGTTCAAGGGGCTTAAAGGAATGCACGAAGGTACTATAAATGTTTTATAAGATACTTTGTGTCATAACTTACATATTTCTTAGCTCTTATATATAAGAATTTATGGATTGGTGTTATTTTCATCATTCAATCGTAAGCAGAATTAATCGACCCCGGATATTTCAGTTTCTTAAATGTATGTTTCTAGTGTTGTAATAAGTGTTTCATGTATGTATTCAGTTTTTACGAAGACCTATAGAAGACAATAAATGTCTCAACGAACGAAGACTTTTGTCATTTAGCCTGCGTTTAACATACGGAAACACACAGAACAGGCACAACAGTGAAACGGATGCCACTTGCACATTGTGGGTAATTTCTCCTTTTAATTGTTATTGTTTTCAAAAGTCGTCTGCTGCAGAGTCGTTAGAAAGCAACTGTATGTGGGAAAGGGTTAAAACAATCAGAGTGTATCCTGCCACGTACATGTTACTGTAGGAGAAAGCCTTAACCGGATGGTCTCCTGCCACGTATGATTATCAATTAATAAAGTAAAAAACGTATGGATCAAGATAATTCGTTGATTATCAATTAAATTGTTCAACTCAATCAACAGTCAGTTAAAGCCAAGAGATATAATTGATTAGGGAATTTAAGTGATAAAAAACCCCACTATCAATAAAATAAAAAAATAAACATTAATAACCATCAATATTAACTTCATTTGTATACCAAATCAATAAAACACGTACCCTGTTGCATCCCTCATTAAAAATGCGTGGATGTAGATAATTTACACTTTATTATTAAAGATATGTGGTAGTACGGTGACGTGAGCCATCTCCTTAGTGACATATCTAAAAATATCTACATGGCTTACGGTAGACACAGCCTAAAACAATATTTATAACAGTTTTCTATTTTACACATCTGCATGTGACAACATCTGAAAACAGTGGCAAAATTTAAATAGAGAAACTGATAATAATGAGCAACATTTCATATTGCTCTCTCATTAAAACGCATTTGAATATATACGTAGCAGAAGGTAGAGATTGGAAAGATGATCTTATCAGGGACGTAGATATGATCTTATCTACATCCCTGATCTAATGAGCTATTTGTATATATGTACAGAAGTAAGCAACATTCTCAGTTACAGGGGGCTCAGTAAAAATGGTGTATGGTAGAAAATTGAGAAAGTTACCTGAGATAGAATAGATAGTTTAATGTTGATCATATCATTGTAAGAGATAAAGACAATGAAAACAAAATGAAGGGGAAGGATTAAAGTGATATAAAACGCATTGCTCCTGAAAACAGTGTGGAAAAGGGTGATTTAGTTTTGCTCAGAAATCAGAAAAAGAATAAGTTTTCTAAACCTTTTATGTCAACTCCAGTTAAATTTATTGATAAAGTTGGCAGTAAGGTCACAGTTTGTACAGGTGAAGGGGTACATAATAATCACAATGTTACTTTAGTGAAGAAGTATATATTCAACAAGAGAAACAGAAATAAGAAAAGCCATTTGAAACTGTGAGACCTTGTAGAGAAAGATTAGTGCCAGAAAGGTTTAAAGATTTTGCAATGACATTTATACTAGGTTTTTAGTCTTTATTACTAGGGTATGAAACATTTTCATTATTTAGGCATAATTGCGTCTATATATATATGTTTTGTTATACATAAATATTTACTAGTATTTTGAATACAAATAGTTTTTTTGAATATGCAAGGAAGGTGAGTTATTGTGATCGCCTTTTGTCCGTCGTCAGTCGTCTGCATGCGTCAACTTCTTCTCCTCAGTAACCAGTGGTTCAATTGAGATGAAACTTCACAAAAAGCATCCTGTTAATGACCTCACCAGAATTCCTTCAAATTTTTGGGATCCATTCAGAATTCTGGTTTCCATGGCAACAAAACGGTAACAAAAATCAAAATTCTTCTTCTCCCAAACTGGTTGGCAGATTTTCAAATAATTTTGTAGAATTGTTCCTTGGATGACCCTCTATCAGATTTCTTCAAGCCATGTTGGTTGAAAAACATGGCCACCAGGTGCGGGGCTATTTTGCCTTAAACATGCTATAGTGAAAACTTCTCCTCCGAAAATGTCTGGTCGATTTTCAAATAATTTTGTAGAAATGTTTCAAGGGTGACTCTTAATTAGATTCCTTCAAAATTATTATTCTCCCAAACTGGTTTGCAGATTTTCAAATAATTTTGTAGAAATGTTCCTTGGATGACCCTCTATCAGATTTCTTCCAAGTTATGTTGATTGGTCAAAAAACATGGCCGCCAGAGGGCGGGGTTATTTTGCCTCATATGGCTATAGTGAAAACTCAATAAGTCTTCTCCTCCAAAAGTGCCGATTTTCAAATAAATTTGAAGAAATGTTCTTTAAGTGACCCACTATCAGATTCCTTCAAGATAGGTTGATTGGTTGAAAAACATGGCCACCAGGGGCGGGGCTATATTTGCCCTATATTATTGCTATAGTGAAAACTAAAAAAACAAACAATTTTGTAGAAACGTTCCTAGGGTGACCCTCTATCAGATTCCTTCAAGCAAAGTTGATATGTCAGAAACTATGGCTGCCAGGGCCGAGATTTATATGGCTTAAGTGGAGAAAACATCGGGTGAGCAATCCAGGGCCACCATGGCCCTCTTGTCTTGATATATGTGTTTATATGTTTGATTTGTTATACATGAATATTTAGTATCTTGAATATTAATAGTTTTTTCTTGATATATATGTGTTTATATGTATTTTCTGTTATGCATGAATGTTTAGTATCTTGAATACAAATAGGTTTTTTTTTATATATGTGTTTATATGTATGTTTTGTTATACATGAATGTTTAGTATCTTGAATACAAATAGGTTTTTTTTAATATATGACTTTATTGTTTATATATGTTACTATTGTATGTTTTGTTATACATGACTATGTTGTATCTTGAATACAAATAGCTTTCTTGATATATATACATGTATTGGGTTTTGAATATTATTACTAGTCTATTGTTTATGGCATTTGTCTGTTGTTAAAGGTGTTATATAATAGAACAGTATGCAGTTGCAGAAATGATTTATTGTACTGTATATGTAGTAGGCCTAACAAGTATTAATGACATCACTGTTACGTGTGTAAATGTATATGTCATCATTAAATGCCGTACACTGAGATGCTGGACAGCACAAAGCTTGAAGTTTATTATTTTGTAGATAAATCCAGTTCTAAATGAAACCATCGAGTGTCAAAGACACTAGAGTCATCAGATCTTTATACGAGCGAGCGACGTTTAGATCTGGTTTTAATAAGATTGTCCTACACACAAACCACGAACTTGTACAATGTATTATAAATGTACCCTATATGAATCATGTAACACGAACCACATGGAATTGCCGAGTAAATTACTTTAAAGCAGTGAAGATATTTTAACCAAACTCTTTCCCACATACAGACGAATTGTGACGCCTCTATAGCAGAGGACTTTACAACTATGTTATAAAACTAAATGTTTTTACAACGATAATTTGCATACTTGTCTACAGATTAGTTTATAGTCGTCTCCAGCAGACACATGGTGCATGTATGTGGGACAGAAGTAAAGTCGCATTCATCAAGATAACGGTTAATTCCCGCACCGAGGGTCGATTTTTGTGTGACATTCCTAATCTTACTCATTGTAATCACACAGCGAGAACAACATATGAAAAAGCAATAAAATCTAATAATGTACGCGAGCTACATGTTTTGGTCTATGTTCGAATTTTTTGTCAAAGGAAAACGCGCACGTGAGGAACTAGCACTTCCTCATTTAAAAGTGCGCCGCGTGAAGATATCTCGCATCCGATCCATGCATAAAAGGTCCGAATGTATAGACTTAACGGATTGGGATTTAACACCGTTTTCAACAATAGTTCAGTTGTATCACGACGGCATTTCATTTATATATGATTATTTGGTAAACAAACCAGTACTATGTTTGGATATGTGCAAGGGGGAAACTCTGCCACTTCGACTGGTGATCGAAAACGGTTCACATTGGTAATAGTGCGTAATCAAGTTTCAGATCGGTGTATGTGAATCTGTTTGGCTATATTAAAATGGTTAACCGCATCGGTGGTGAAGTGGTAGGTCGTGGGAGATCGCAGGTTCGATCCGCGGTTGAGTCATACAAAAGACCAGTGCGTATTGGTAAAAAAACCCCGGGAAACGCCGTGATATAAGTGATACAAGGTGGATGCAGCGTAAACACCATACACTCGACAATGTCCTACTGGTCTAATTTCCGCTGGTCGCATGGTTGCGAAGATTGGCTTTTGTGTGTTGTGGCCATTGAGTAGTGTTCCTTTACTTTTGTAATTAACGTATCTGTTTATGAATAAACTAATACAAATGTACTTTTGTTTGTGTTTCACCTTTTCATTTATCCAGCTGTTGGTTACGTTGTTATTTATTCTGATTTGTGATATTTGACATTTTATTTTACGCAAAGACACAAACAGACTAACAAAGGAAGTTCTTTTTACGCAACATGTAATGACACTCTTTTTAAATTCGATTAAATTGTGTACGTATATATACAGTGATACATGAATCACAAAATAACTTTGATCTTTGATCTTTGATTATCAATAAACTAGTAAAACCGCCCTGTGATGTACGCCCTTTGTTCACTTTACATGAATGTTTTTGCCGGAAACTTCGACAATTAAGCTGCTTTCAAGGGAAGTCAAAAATAGAGATAGTGGCGACACGTGTAGAATAGGATTACACTGCGCATCAGCAGGGCCCGATCTAAATATACACAACAATCTATATTATCAATACTAAACTTATCAATCCTGTAAGCAAATATTATCTTTATCTATTCATAATAACTCAATATATGTGTTTTGCACTTATAAGCAACTGTTCAATCACCTAATGGAATGAGTGTTTGCTGTTTATTATCGCTTTCAACACTTTTCCAGTAATTTAGCGGCGTTTCCCGGGTAAGAAACCAGTACTACTGATCCATTTTCCTGAGACCAGCCAGTCAGTCGTAATGCTAACCCCGCAACCCTGAGCGCCAAGGAGGGCAGTCATTACCACCATTTTTTAAGTATTTAGTATGACCCGACTTTGGATTGAACTATAGCGACCTCCCGCGAGAGGTAACGTAAGCTTAAATGAGCTTCTAACAGTACACTCATAGATATATCAGATACATCAGGTGCTGCCGCACAGTCAAGTACTTTTCACAAATACACTTATGTTGGTTTTTCCTCTTCCAGACTCGATTGTTTCTACAAATGTCATTACCGTCGCGGCTGTGTAGTGGTAGAGCTTCCATCTCGTGGGCTGTAGGCTGCGAATCCGATCCCCGGCCGGGTCATACCAAATACCTTAAAATGGTCGTAATGGCTTTCCTTCCTTTGAGCTCAGAATAGTGGAGTAAGTATGACGATTGACACCGTGTTGTAAGGATAAATGGACCATACGTAAACGTCCCTTGTAACGCTGTGCTATAACTGGAATACCATTGACAAAGGCGTTAAGCTCTCTATTATTTGACTGATGTTTTACGCCGATTTCAACAATTGTTCAGAGATTTCACGGCACTTTCTTGGTAAGTTACCAGTACTTCCGGTCCATTTATCCTGACACCAGCCAGTTAATCGTATTGCTTACCCCGCAATCCTGAACGTCAATGAAGGCAACCAAATCTACCATAGTTTAAGTCTTTATCAAGACCCGGCCAGGAATCGAACCAATCCAACGATCTCCCACGCGCGAGACGGACACTATACCACTACATCATTGAGTCGGTAAGCACTAGACAAACAAACAACAGCAACAAAGACCTAGTCACAAGAGAACCATCCTTCGGGACTAGTTTATGTCGGGGGGCGAATCTGTACATTTATACATCAGGTTACCCGGTAAAACTCATGATCCAGGAAAACACTCACTAGCGTACACACACAGTGTTTACCCAGCCCCAACTGCACTGGTATGCACATTTATCTGAACCAACAATGGTCGAACATGTCCTAAAGTTTAGTGTGCCTAGAGCACGGAATAACTCTTTATTCATGATTCAGACAATATTCGCTTGCCGAGGTATATTTTGAATAATTTACACCTTGGAGGAAGAAAGTAAAGGTGCGAGAAAATTGATCGAACATTTGTTTTATAGATAACTATCTGCACGGTCCAGCGAACAGATCTGATAATTATCGCACCCAATGTGACATTTATTGCATTTTAGCTTTAAGTTATGCGTGTCAGTATATATACGTATCTGGTAGGATGGATGGTGCATAGATGTAAATACTGCAGCAATGAAGTGTGATTTATTTATTTATTTGGGTTTATCGCCGTTTTTCAACCCTTTCTATGTCATATCACGGCAGCCAGTTCACCTAACGGTGAGTTTCCTGCCTTTCTCATACCAGTACTCAACACAACAGACTTTCCAAGCAACTGCTGCTTTTCTCCAAGCAACTGGCTGCTTTTTTCCAAGCAACTGCTGCTTTTCTCCAAGCAACTGGCTGCTTTGTTCCAAGCAGTAGTGAAGCCTTTGTAGTTCCATGGCTATCGACATGGGCAGGGTTTATGCGTTTGAATCCCAGCCTCTGTCGTTAACTATAGCCGATGATTGACAAACAATATATTGGCTTGCACAATTCATCGTCAACACATATATTAAAGGAAGCCACTTGGAAGAATGTTGTGTGGAGTTTCTGGTGCAAGAAAGACAGGAAATACTGGCTGCCTTGATTCATCTGAAAAGCTGTTGAAACGACGGTAACTATTGAAACACAAACCCATACTGGAACAGCGTGATTCTATTGTGGGTTGGCGTTCAGTCCCGATTTCAACTCAACTGCTATTCACTGTAAACATGCTTTTAAGCTGATACACCAATGTATGCCGTATATATATGCCTGGTGTACTAATTTGATTTTTGTTTATATGTAAGCCGTTCGACGAGAAAAGCAACATTGTGGACTCTGCGTAAAGTAGCTATGTTCTGTTCTGTGTTGTAAATAAGCTATGTTCTGTTCTGTGTTGTAAATAAGCTATGTTCTGTTCTGTGTTGTAAATAAGCTATGTTCTGTTCTGTGTT
>JAUELF010242021.1:0-12514 GCA_031471495.1 Clinocardium nuttallii | reverse complement strand
TTTTTTGAAATACATGGTTGAAATGGATTTAACCTTAAATATTCGACACATTTTGCACGAATATGACCGATACGTCCTCAAAACCAACACCGAAATGCTGTGTTATTTCGTTTGTAGTTGAAATTATTATTTTATCCACCAAAGTACTTAACTGAATTTATCTATTGGTAACCAGTTTGTGAAGGTATAGTAAGTCGGCTGTCAAAATTGCCACTATGTCTGTCTAGTTTACCTGTATTTTTAGGGAGTTGCCTGTCAAAATTGCTACTAAGATTGTCTAGTGTACCTGTATGACTATATGCGCATTTTTGCCCTGGGCTAAAATAGCTGTCATAATAACCCTTGCTATTTGAAGAACGACTTTTTCCCCTTTTTTCCCTTCACGCAGTATTTATAGCTACATGTTTTCTTTCTAAATGGGGATTTTCGCGTATGTCTGATCTTGTCTTAGACCTTATTTGTACATAATATTTTCCGAATGTTCATGTTCTTTATTAAAATTACGCGTAGACTGTACTTCCCTACTTCTTAGTTCACAGCGTTTTCGAATTGATTCTTCTTGTGTGGCTAAATCTATTGCTTGTTGGAATTTAATTGGATTGGCTCTGATCAAAGTATTTCTCAATTCATTATTAATTAAACCATTAATGAATATACCTAAAGTTTGGTGATTTATTAATTCACTGTTTAGTTCGAAACCACTATAAGCTTCTTCGCATAAACTCAAAATCCGTTCTGCAGAAGCATGAATGTTTTCTGATTCTAATTGAGTAATATTGCTTAACTTTGAAAAATGAATATGGCTGTCAGTGGTCTCTGAAAAACGTTCACTTAATGTAGTCTTTAATTGCTGCCAATTTGGTACAGGGGTTGATTTCAAAAGTCGCAAAATGTAGTCAGAAACGAAATTTGTACTATATCTAAAAGCCAAAAGAGGAGTTTAAGTGTCTTTGAAACGGTGCGGATCGTGGGTTAAGTTAGTTGCGTAACACTATAAAAGTTTAACAATGTTTATTCCCCACCTTAATAACATAAGTGATATTGGCACTCCAATAATGTATGTTTAACACAAATAAATGAAAAGTTATTTGAACACAAGTTAAACTCGAAATTGTAATATGGTTCTCCAATTACATACTATGGTGGTCCTCCACAATGTAGTCTGAATCTAAAAGTGTCTTTAAGAGTTTTCATGACTTATTATATATAGGGGTCAACCATCACACCTGCCTGAAGGTGTGATTTCACTTCCTTTGACAACAAAAGCTGAAACCACCTGTGAGACAGAATGTGTTGATTGACACTGATAGCATAATTGATATAAATCTGATAAACAATAAATACAGTGACATTATGGCATATTGAGATCATTACATTGATATCAATATCAGAACTTAGTTTTCATAAAGTTAACAATTAAATATATGTTGGAAAAAGTTGAAATTATATAAATATGTTTAAAACGAAAATGTCAAATTTTGCAACATAAAACATGTAACTGAACTATTGTTGAAAATGGGCACTAAATGTACCATATTGCTAATCATCATATAATTACACGATTGATTTGTCTGATTGATGTTTCATTCTTTAAAACGGTAACTGCATGTTTTACAAGATAAAGTAACGGCAAGGATTATCAGTTTTGTATGTTAACTAAAGTATTGACACCTTATATTATACGCGTAAAATGGACCATCGATAACCCTTAACTTGTTTTTAGAAAAAAGCATGGGTAAAAATTCCTAGTATCCTTCATTTGATTTATATATATTTTAGAATATTCCGGATTTGGAATAATCGTTGCCATCCCTACCTTATATATCATGTTGTGTAAGGCGTGTGTCATATTTAAAGACAATGGAGGCCAACTGAATCTTTTTTTTTACAAATAGAAAAAATCCTACGAAAGAGACAAGTACCAAATTTGTTTTCACCATATTTTCTAAAGTGACGAACACGTCGGTGCTATTAAGTCAGTATAAACCTTGAATGTGTGGCCAATGCGTTTATTTGTCACTGACATACATCCCGAAACTAAAACACGCACACAAATTGCGTTCTTATTATTTTATAATTTTTGTCATACACATGGAATAATCGCTGAAAAAGAGCACAAGGCGTCCTCAAACCTTTTCCACATATAAAAGCTTTCTGACGCCTCTGAAGTATACGATTTTTAAAATAATTCTGGCAAAATGAGAAATTGCTAGTTAATGTGAAAGCTTTTGGTTAAATGAAATGTTCATCAACTGATAGAAACATGCATATACGCCCTTACTCACGCATATTCATATCCAAACTGAAACTGGCCGATGTCATTGGATATCTGTCAACCTATTGGAATACATTTTTTCTTTCGTTTCGTTGAAAGTGTTCTAAATGGGTGTCACAGATATAAACTAAAAACGAAACACGGAAAAGCACAAATTAACCTTTAATTTGAGACAAACATATATATTCATTTGTTTGATGTAGATCTACATGATGTTTATACATTCTATTTATATTATATTAAATTCACGTACACCTCCTACTGCTTGGAGGAAATAAATAAAAATCAAGGCATTTACATTTAGTTTTATAGTAATAATAAATTTTCCTATCACGGTCAAATATGGTAAAATGTTAAAAGTAAGATCATATAGCCGTGCGGGATTGCATCGCGCAATACGGAAGCTTATAAACTAAGTTATGTTAAACGCTAAACTAGTTTATACAAATACCACCTGCATTCTAATCAAACACTCTGTTATGTCAAAAGTCGCATTTTTTGGACCATACATCGGAGTGTTTCGGTTGTCTTCCTAGGTTTTCAGTTTAACTTGGGATCGAGGGTCGAAGAAAGGTCGATACGATGGCTGAGCTTGCCAGACGAGCTAGTGCACTTGGCAAAAAGGTGATTAAGCATATTTTATATACACAACGCTTTGATTCCAGGCTATCATTTTGCATGTGATCTCAAAAAATCATCATGATAATGAGCCGTCGATGTAGGATGGAAGCAATATTCGGATGGTTCAGTTTCCGGATATTATTATAATTAACTAGTCTGAAAACCCGAGATGTTTAGCTATGTAATATATTATTATTTCTCACATTTACACTGCATATGTGTTTACTTTTCTATACAGATTGTTCCAGTTGCTAAGACAATGTATGCTCGAGCAAGACCCCACCTATACAAAACATCAAGATACCTTAGAAAGACTATTGGTCCCCCTATCAAGTCATACTCACAAGCTGCAATAGCAACCATAGAACCACCTGTTAGAAAATCGGCAGATAATTTGAGAAATAGCATTAGTGAGAATATGAAGAGGGTCCAGCTTCCAACACTTTTCAGGAGACATTCGTCATCACTGAGCAGTAATGGTATTGTTAAAAGTGAAGACAGTGTTGAGGTGTCACAGGACAACTATAGGTAATTGATCAGAGGTCCAGATAAGGAGGCGTATTTATCTCTTTTACCCTCAATATCTCTCATATCATCCAACGAAACCCTATGAGTATGATGTCGGTACTCAATATGAGATGATTCTTTTGAGTACCCACAACATATAGTTAGAGGGTAAAAAAAGGATTTTAGAACATTCAAAACTCCCCTTATCTAGAGCTCTGACATGAAGCTTATTGACAGCTAAATGATCAACACATCATATTTGAAATCCTGCATGATATGTATCAATTTAACATTGATGTTTGTTCTTTGGTCTCATTGATATAGAGATGCTTCAAATTTTAAGTGATAATTTGAGGTGGGAGAATGTCACTTAGGCACAACACTGCATTTCTGGCATTTCCAGCTTGTCTGTTTTGTAAGAAAAAAGTCTGGACTATTGTGGTTGTCTATGATAATATTGGTGATTGTGGACATTGAATTTGACATATGAACATTGTATCATAACCCCTTAATGTGAAATTTATGAGACCATTTGGAATATAAAGAGTTAAATCTTGCATCTGGTAATAGTAAAGACTTGGGTGATCCTGTGCATATTCACAACCTCACAAAAGTTCCCTTTCTCTAATCTGAAGACCCAATAAAATAAGTACTGTAAAACACTTGAATTCATGCTGTCAAAATGTTGTGTTTTTTTGTCCCAAATCAGCTTTTATTTCAATATATATACAGTCAAACTTGTCTTAAGCAGCCACCAAAGGGAGAGTCAAAATTTGGCTGCTGAACACAGGTGGCTGCTTAATACAAGTCAGATAAAGAAGAAATTGTTGATTGAGTTTATCTTCAAGTGGCTGCTTAATACATGTTGGCTGCTTAACAGAGGTGACCGCTAACACAGGTTCGACTGTAATATATATATATGCGTATTTTTGATTTTGCAACTTCGGCTTTGTCAAAAACATGAAACTGTGTAGCATCTTAATCACACTGGTCACATGAACAATCAATGGAAAGTTACTTTGTAATACATACCTGTTATCACTGGTCAAACGCACAATCAATGGAAAGGTACTTTGTAATACCTGTTATCACTGGTCAAACGCACAATCAATGGAAAGGTACTTTGTAATACATACCTGTTATCACTGGTCAAATGCACAATCAATGGAAAGGTACTTTGTAATACATACCTGTTATCACTTGCAGTTGCTGGTGTTAGGTATGAAATAGAAACATTATTATCAAAAGAATTTCATTGGGTACTTGTACATGCATTATGGTTATAAACAAGCTTAATTCAATGTAATTGTTCAAACAGCGTAATTAACAAGAGGCTATGTATGAACAACTCTGCTATAATGTGTAACTGGTTTGTACAAAGTTGTCAATTCTCAAGGTAGAATGCAGTCTACTCGTTTCAAATCAGTTTATTGAGAGTTTTGCAGCTATTTGACAGAATAATCATACTGCTGCATTTATGTCTTAACGATTACCACTTTTCCATCATTTTCTTTGAAAACCAAAAGGTGTAAACAATCCTTCATAAACAAAACTCTTGAATCTTGAAGTTTAAAAATTGTGGGAAATTTGTGTTATCATTTATCTAATGTTTTCAAAAGTTTTATACAGCAAGCATATTACAAACAGGACTAGATAAGGTAGGTTTAACTGGTATTTTTCCAACAATATCTCTCTTACGCCTCAACTTTACCCTATATTGTGGTTAATCAAAATAATCATGTCAGTGAGACAATTCTTTTGGGTACCCACAACATAAGGTTTGAGTGTCAAATAAGGATTTTTAAATATCCCAAATGGCCCTTATCTAGAGCTCTGTAACAAATAATCAGTTTAGTGAATAGAAGAATAAAAGAAATAAGCTTTAAAATGACTTATCTCTTTACTTCAGGGAGCGATACATTCCTATTACCAGAAAATCTATTATTAAACACTTGATGCAGAAGGACAATTATTTGACGAAAGAGGAAAAAAAGAAATATGATAGTTTTGCCCTGGCCTTGGATACAGCCATTGTTAATAAATACCACGGAGTACTGCAAGATTTAAAGGTAATTATTTACCTGTACTTCTTTATCAACCCTTTCCGGCTTGTACAGACACAGTTCTGACGTCTCTGCAGCCTTCAACTTTAGGAAATAGTGTGACAAAAGGAGTTATAGCTCATAACATGTTCAACCCCCCTTCAATACTAATTCATTAATTTATAGAGATTTCCCATATTCCTGTCTTGATGTTTTCAAAGTCCTCTGCTGCTTATTTGTTGTATGTGGGAGAGGGTTAACCATGTTTCTGATATTGCATTTCTTGAGTTGTCTGGGTTAAAAATATATGAGGTTTTATCCATAGAAAATCGGGGGTAATATTTATTTTTTACTTTTCAAACCTTGTCAGCTAGGTTCTGATTGGCTGGGAAAAAGGTTGTCTTAAAGTGTCTCGGATCTTTTATTTTAAAATGTTCTTTAATATTTTACAGCGTTTGTTATTTTGATCACTTAGATTAGATAAAAAACCTTATATTTATATCTTTTTGCACTTTATATTATACCCAAAGAAGAATGTTCTACAAGTTTCCCAATTGCTTGTAACTTTAAATATATTTAATCCTTTCCTTCATATAGATGCTTTCTGACGCCTCTGCAGCAGGCGTCTTTTTGAACACATAGTGACAAAAGGAGAAATTGCACAAAATGTGCAATTTCTCCTTTTGCCACATTGTTTTCCACTTTTAGTCATAGGTTATCCATTCAATTATAGAGATTTTCTATGTTTTGATAAAAAATGTTCAAAGTCGTCTGCTGCAGAATTGTCGTATGAGGAAATGGGTTAAATGAGAGTATCAATATTGAATAGGATGGCAAATATTATGACACAAGGAGAAATTGCTCATTATAAGCAATTTCTCCTTTTTTGTCATACTGTTTTCAAGACTTGTCTACTGCAGATGAATCAAAATGTGCCTACAAGCGGGAAGGAGGGTAAATCTTGTCTGTCATAGGTGGAATTTAAACTTGCAGTCGTTCATTCCATGGCTTGGTTCTGGGACCTATCACTTTCTGGGCGACTACTCCACAGACTGCGCTAACCCGGTCTCCTAATTATGTGAAAATGTGTATCATTTCAAACATCAATGTTAAACTAGAAGTTTGTCCAATATAGGAAAGGTATGAATAAGGATTACAAAGTTTCCATTTTGTTGAAATATTTATACGTCTTTTCATCATACTTTTAATTAATTCTATTTATTTGAAGTTCATTTGTATTGTCATCTCTCTTTCAGGTCAGTTTGTGAATGGCCAAAAGCATGTGCTTATGAAGAAACAGTTTGCCAGTGCTTCAGACCAGGCTATGGCTAAATTCCAAGTGAAAGAAGGTCCTGCCTTTCACCTAACAGCAGACGGGAAAAAGGGAAAGAAGACGCACCACATTGTACGCGGAAGACTTGTCCGACGACAAGAAATTGTCTACAAGGGCTCTGAAAAGTGCTGGATGGTGCACAAGCCCTTCTTGGAGCTACTGATAGGCGCCCATGATGATTTTGTTGTTCCGATATTGTTACCTTTATTGGAAACGGTGGACAAAAAGAGCCCTTGAGGAAAAACTGTAGCCCATGTAGTGTTCACCCTTTCCCATTTGCAGACAGTTTTTGAAAAACAATGTAACAAAAAGAGAAGAAACTGTAGCTCATAATGAGCAATTTTTGTATTTTGCAAAAATGTTCCCAAAAGACATCTTCTGCATTTACACGAAAATGGGATTGCCTATGGGAAAGGGTTAATCCTTTCCCCTATACAACAATTCTGCATCAGACGACCTTGAACATATTTGCCAAAAATGAAAACTCTCAATAATTAATAATAACCTATGACTAAAAGAGGAAAACATTGTGACAAAGGAGAAATTGCGTGTTTTGAGCAATTTCTTCTTTTGTCACTATGTTTTCAAAAAGCCGTCTGCTGCACAGGCGTCAGAAAGCGTATATATGAGGGAAAGGGTTAAACAGCATACATAAAACCATTTTAGTTGGCTCACAGCTTTCACAAAACATTTACTATACTCTTAGGAATAGAACTTTAAAATTTCCATGAATCAAGCTGGATTTTTTTCTGTGAAAAAAACAACACCTTGAAATGTTATATTTATGCAAATAGACAACAAGTTGTTTAATAACTTTATTATAAAATCACTTTACTTTATCTTACCTTCCCATTTGCCAACCAATTTCAAAGAATCAGAACGTTTTTTAAAACATTGAGGCAAACAGAAAAAGTTCTCATAACGAGCAATTTCACATATAAGCACATTAAATTTTGTTTTTCTAAACCATTTAATAATTATACATTCATTTAGAGAATTAATACATATTGTTGCATTCATATGCTGCAGATTTGTTGAATGTGGGAGTAAAATTCTGAGATTATGAAAATGAAAGAATGTAAAATCAAGTTAAATGTTGAATATTCCAGTTTGATTAAGACATCACAGCTTCAATTATTTAAGCATCCTTGTTAACCCTTTCCTTAAATACATGTATATCAAATCGGCAACAGATGACTTGGAAAACATCAGGTCAAATATATATGTATGAAAGTATATTTGTTGAAAAAAATAAACATAATGCCAAAAAGAAGAAATTGCTCTTTTTGAAAAAAAAATCTCTTCAAAAAAATCCTTCAAAATGCCTCTGCAAGCGAGAAAGAGTTAACCCTTTCCCTCATATAGACGCTTTCTGACGCTTCTGCAGTTTCTCCTTTTGCCACAATGTTTTTCACTTTTTGTCATAGGTTATCCATTCAATTATGGAGATTTTCTATATTTTGTCAAAAACTGTTCAAAGTGGTCTGATGCAGAAATATCGTATGAGGGAATGGGTTAAACAAATTTCATTGCTTTTATGATTAAGTGATACCAATTCGAATACGTATTTCATTCATTTTTTTGGGATAGATAGGTAAACCTCATGAGGAAAATTACATTGAACAAAACTTCTCATCGAGGGCAAGGGGCAACCTATCTTTAGAAGCAACAGAGAAAACAAATTTTGAGCATATTTTGTCAAAAAATAGAAAACCTCTATAATTGAATGGATAACCTATAACTAAAACTGGAAAACATTGTGGAGAAATTGCTCATTTTGAGCAATTTCTTCTTTTGTCACTATGTTTTCAAAAGTCGTCTGCTGCAGAGGCTTCATAATTAATCAAATAAATAAGCCTGTAAAATAGGTCTCTACAATGAACTTATCTGCTGCAAAAATATGGAAAATATCAACCTCTGAAAGTATTATTAGTTAATAGTGTTGAAAACATTGTTGTAAAGGGAAACAAATGGAAGAGTTGCCTACATGACGTAAGGTTTAATCATTTGGAATTAAAATCGTTAATCATTTATATTTTTATAACCAATTTTATATTATATTTACTTTGTCATGTATCTTGTTGTGCTTCTGAGCTCCTGATACTGAATAGAATTGAAAACATCTTGAATAAGGATAAAACACTCATGATGATGAATATGCTCTTTCATTTTACAGAGTTTTTCTATAATGTTTTAACTTGATGTCTTCAAAGTCGTCTGCTGCATTATTATTGTATGTTTGAAAGGGTTAACAACGTACATACATCGAGATGAAGCGTCAATGTTAATGAAAATATTTGTAGTACATGTAATTTATTTTGAAAATCAAAACAATCATTAAATGAACCAAGCGGCCCTTAAATCACAGCCTAAAAAGGCATGTCTTACCTGTAGTCTTTTACCCACATGCATCACATACTTGTTACAACTTTGTTTAATTTGATCTACCCTTTATTGTTTTTAATATTTTTTTCTGATTCAATTAATCTTCATCTTTTTTTCAAACAATTAGTACATGTATGTCGGATAATGTCCCTTTGACCAATGGTCCACTATTTGAGCAAATGTGTTATATGTATGTGGTATTTTGTGCATAGTTATCCCCTTTACCTAAAAACAAAATAAATACATCTTTCACCCTTTCCCTGATTCCGCTGCCTCTGCAGCAGACGATGTTTGAATACATTGTGACTAAAGGGGAATATCCTCATAATGAGCACTTTGTCCTTCTGCAAAAAATATTTTTCTACTATATTCAATAATCAGACTTTCATTAACAGACATTTTCTATATCTTTCAGAACTGTCTGCTGCAAATTTGCTTATCCCTTTCCTATATATCAAATCTGCAGCAGACGAATTTCTAATTATCTAGGCGCAAATATGGAAATTATCTATAAAAGAAACTATCATTTTCAAACTAAATTGAAAATATTGTGGCAAAAGGTGAAATTGCAATTAACCTTTTGCTACAATGCTTTCAAAAGTCGTCTTCTGCAAAGGTGCCAGAGCGTCTATATGTGGACATGGTGTGGTCAAGTACACAGGGTACAATCCCACAAGTTACCATGTTAAAGTTTAGATTATATGCTTTGCTTTTGTATACATTTTATATTAAAATATTTTAAAATGAGTTCATATTACATACAACATACCAGTATGTGTCTTACTCTTTCTTGGTACACTGAATGTGGGTTTTCAGTTATATCTTGGCATTTCCTGGTTAAGTTAACAACCCTGAGCGCTCAGTAGGGCAGCCATTACTACCATGTTTAAAGTCTTTGGTAAGAGCAGGTCGGAGGTCGAACCCGTGACTTCCCGCACTCAATGCGGACACTCTAGCATTACACCATCGAGTACTTATCAACATACTGGAGTGATCACTGAATCGTATTTGTATTTTTAGCTCACCAGAGCACGAAGTGCTCAAGATGAGTTATTGTGATCGCCTTTTGTCTGTCGTACTGGGTCATGTGGGGTCATAAACTAGGCCACTATATCAAATTAGATGAACACCTTGTTAACACTCTGGAATCCGCATTTTAAACTTGAGCATGTTTGTCTTTGTGATATCTAGGCCAAGTTCGATTGTAGGTCATGTTGATCAAAAACTAGGTAACTAGAAAAAAACCTAGGCCAAATTGAAGGAACATCTTGTCTACACTTTAGCACTTTAGCAGTCCCAATTTTTTTAAATTCTTTCAGAATGTTTGTCTGAATGATAACTAGGTCAAGTTCGAAACTTGACCATATTGGGTCAGAAACTTGGTCACGAGGCCAAATTGAAGGGAAATCTTGTTAACACTGGACGCCATTTTTTTCAGAATGTATGTCTTAATAATATCTAGATCAAGATCAAATATGGCTCATATTGGATTAGAAACTAGGAAACTATGCCAAATTAAAGGGAAATCTTGTTAACACTCTGGAAGCTGCATTTTTAAATTGAGTATGTTGAAAAATTATCAGAATGTATAGGCCAAGTTCGAATAATGGTCATGCCTATTAAAAAGTAGGTCACTCGGCCAAATTGAAGAACAATATTGTTAACATTCTTTTTTGGCTTGAGCATGTTAAAACTTCGGCAGAATATTTGGCTTCCTGATATCTAGGCCAAGTTCGAATATGGGTCAAGTCAGGTCGCTTGAAATTAATTTTGTCAGAAAGTTTGTCTTGATGCTATTGCCATTAGCCCTGAAAGAGTCTTAAATAACCTATTCCCAGGTGAGCGATCCAGGGCCTTATGGCCCTCTTGTTAACTTCGTAATTCATTTATTCATTTATTTGGTATGTTTTTTTATGAAAAACAAGCAAGTGATAACATCATATCAAGAAAACAGTAGCAGCAGAAGATCTGAACTGCTGCTACGCTGTGTTCACAAGACAGATCCGTTCCAGGAAATACTTAAGAATTATCGTTATATTGTGACCTCACTGTATATTCCGTCCGTAACCTTCCAAACTGTTTTTAAGTTAACCCTTTCCCTCATACAACAATTTTGCAGCAGACGACTTTAAACATGTTTTGTCAAAAAATAGAAAATCTCTAAAATTGAATGGATAACCTATGACTAACAAAACGTGCAATTTCTCCTTTTGACACAATGTTTTCAAAAAGTCGTCTGCTGCAGAGGCGTCGGAAAGCGTCTATATGAAGGAAAGGGTTAATAAAATAGCACAAAACACAATAATAAAACACATATTAACCCAACAGTGTTTGCACCTGACTCCTAAAACCTTCGATTTAGATGTTGTGACTACCGAAGACACAGCCATATCAAGATCTGTCTTTAAAACAGTTAAGGCAATTCTTCTAGATATCTATATACTTGTGATCTGAACTATAGTTAACGCTCCCCTTAGGTCAATTTTTCTTAGGGAGCGAGCCCTCTTTCATATCAAGATCAGGTCAATATAATGGTTCCGTATTGTTTACATAGTTCCGTATTGTTTACATAGTTCCGTATTGTATACAGATTTTGACCTAATACAGCTGAGCCGTCCCACGAGAAAACCAATATTATTTACTCTGCGTAATGTAGCGACCCAGATCAGCCTGCGCAGGCTAATCCGGGCCACGGGGATAGGTATTTAGAGTAATGGTTCCAGAAACAGAAAACCCTCATGAGGCGAAAAGTGTCATGCGCGGCATGCTTAGGCTGATCCGGGTTGATACACAGAGTCTACAATGTTGTGTTTTTTTCGCGGAACGAATAAGATGTATGATTTCATTTCATTGGCATATACCGACCGAACAGGCCGTTTGTCAAAGGTCAATGAAACAATAATTATTCTTCCACCTATGGGCTACAAGTATATGTTAAAAAACAGCCTTTTTTGAAAAAGGGTTGTTGATTTGGAGTATTGTCGTTTTAAAGCAAGGAATGACATGGATTTATGAACTTGTAGCCGCGACATGACTGAATAACTACTGAAAATGGGACTCAATCCCAATCAATCAATTGCTGTTTACGATTAGATCACGGCTTTTCCTGGGTAGCTTAACAAATACTACGTGTCCTTTTATTATGTTGACATCATTCAGTCAGTCGTAATGCTAACTCGGTAATTCTGAGTACAAAAGATGACAATTGTTTAAGTATTTGGTATGACTCGGCAGGGGATCGATCCAACAACCTCCAACACCTGAGTCGAATGACCTCCAACACCTGAGTCAAACGATCTCCAACACCTGAGTCAAACGATCTCCAACACCTGAGTCAAACGATCTCCAACA
>JAUELF010242010.1:0-12515 GCA_031471495.1 Clinocardium nuttallii | reverse complement strand
ATCACTTAAACTATAAGAACGACTTAACGCAGACATGTTGGTAATTAGGACAGTTTTCAACTAAGTCTAAGATATGTCGTAAGTTGTTAAAGGCATCTATCACTTAAACTATAAGAACGACTTAACGCAGACATGTTGGTAATTAGGACAGTTTTCAACTAAGTCTAAGATATGTGGTAAGTTGTTAAAGGCATCTATCACTTAAACTATAAGAACGACTTAACGCAGACATGTTGGTAATTAGGACTGTTTTCAACTAAGTCTAAGATTTGTGGTAAGTTGTTAAAGGCATCTATCACTTAAACTATAAGAACGACTTAACGCAGACATGTTGATAATTAGGACAGTTTTCAACTAAGTCTAAGATATGTCGTAAGTTGTTAAAGGCATTTATCACTTAAACTATAAGAAAGACTTTACGCAGACATGTTGATAATTAGGACAGTTTTCAACTAAGTCTAAGATATGTGGTAAGTTGTTAAAGGCATTTATCACTTAAACTATAAGAACGACTTTACGCAGACCTGTTGGTAATAAGGACTATTCTAAACTAAGTCTAAGATACGTTGTCAAAAGCATACCAGCACTTGTCTCTTAATCTGCTGTATGTATACCCGAGACAGCAGTGACTGTGTATGGAATGTTTTTAACCTTCATTATTAGCAATTTCCCGTTGAACCAGAATGCTTTCGAAATTCGTCTGGAACCGTGTTGAAATACTCATGGCGGAATATCTGAGATTTAGAAACGAGCTGCTAGTACTTTGGATGCATCTGCTGTCTAATGTAATTCAGTATGTGCACACACGTCATGTAAATCATGTAACCTTCATAGTGAAGAAACTGCTGTAAACTGAATACCAGCTTGTATACAGATGCGTTTTGTAAATTAATATTGCCCCTACCCATATGAGTTGAAAATGTTAATTTTGGAATTGCGTCGTCGGTCATTAGCCCCTCCTGACTGTATCTCCTTCGCTAAAAACTGAAAAGACGAACATAATCCCATTATTTTTAAGGTTCCTTTGTTAGTTGACAGATACAGGGACTGTAATAATGTATATATGTAGTCCCTTGCAGATATGAGCTGAAAACAGAACAAGATCAAATGAACCTTTATTATAGTTTACGCCTGTATATCGGAAAGCACAGACACCGCCAAAAGACTATTTTCAAGATGAGGGACACATAGGGGGGGGGGGGGATTTTCAGTTTCAATGCATCTATCACAAAAACGTTATGTAGGACCTTACTCAACACTTGTTAGTGACCACAACATTCTAAACGAAGTCTAAAATCGATGAAAGGCTGCCCGGGGAAGACACCGTCTGCCCTCCCCCTCGTAAAACAAACACGCAGTAGAAAACAATAAGGGAAGTTTGTTCACCATGAGTAATTCCTCATCAAGTCATAATGTTGTGAAAAAGTTATTTAAAACAAAGCATGTTATTTAGCATGCGTGTTAACAAATTCATTGTGGAATATTCTAATATCTAATGATCACGCTGCAATTACTTAAGATTGAGTTAAGACTGCATTTGTTCATTTACAGATTTTAAAAGCATGTAACTCGGGCAAAAATGTTATTAAAACCGCTATGACGACGGTATATATTCTCTCATTTCTATCCACCATTAGCAATTTATTCATTCATTCATATTATTGTCTTGTTTTACGATCAGTCAATATGCAGCGTCGCATTGTTTGCCTGGTTCTCATTTTAATTCGTTGTAGAGATTATACTTGCATTCACCTTTTGGATTGTACATGTTTAATTATTTGCCGGGCAGTCGTAGCATAGCGTTATTTCCCGATTGTATTCACCATTAGCGATTCGTCATTCATTCATTCTTCAATGTGTGCAGAATTATCGGCATTGCGAGCAGTGGATTGTCCGATCCTGGATTATATTCGCCTTTTGCAATTGTACATTTATTCATTCATTTTATGAATTGTGCAGAATTAAATATTTTGCGAGCAGTCTTACCAACTTGTATGAAAGTTATAGCAATGACTTTACCTCCGTGGCCCTCAAGATTGTCGGATTAATATAAAGATTTAAAACCGACTCGCTGGTGTAAGGATAAATGGACCAGTTGTTCTTGTTACTTAACCAAGAAACGCCGTGATATAACTTAAACGTGTTTAAATGGCGATTTAAGCCGTGAAAACAAATACATCAGTCAATTAAGCTAAATGCTTTATGCAATTGGAACAGAAGACATTTGGATATTCATAAATCTTTATTGAAACACTCTTTATTACACCATTTATCAATATACATCGTATTTTGCACACAGTTTGGATAACATACTATATGAAAAAACAAACGACCATGAACTTTTAATATTGTAAAACCAAACAGATTATATTCTTATAAACATTTGTTAGATATATTAGTAAAGCTTGGTTTTGACCTTTGCACTGTACTTCAATTGAATCGCAGCGGCCACTTCATCGAACAATATATACTTTCTGAGTTTCTAACACATGTCGGCTGCTAACAATGCATGTATATAATGTTTAACTTAAATATGTTTTAATATATATAAACCTACATCATCTGTAGCAATACATTAACAACCACAAATGTCACAATGAGCGTAGTTCAATAATAGAATATAATAAAATAATTTGATAGTTCTATCTGTGTGGGTTCATGGGACTTGGACAATTACATCCAGTTCCATATGTATCACGTTCAAAATGTTTATCAACAGAACGTAGTTTGTTGAATGAGCTTAAATAACATTCAAATTACATGCATATGTTTTTCTACAGTATCACGTATATGCCTTCCGAAGTATTTGATTAAATTATCTCTATTAACGCTTTCATAATTTAAAACAATCCAACACATTTATAACATCACGGCTTTATTTGATCTTGTGATAATTAAGATTAAATTTCTGAATGCACCCATACCTGCAAAATTATCATTTGTATAGTAACTTACAAGTATGTTTGATGAATGTCCACAAATATAACATGTACAATGGTTTTCTTCATTTTTGTTTTTCTAATGTCTTAAAAACATTTTTTTTACTGAATCTTTATCAACAAAAATCACATGGTTGTTTTACCAGTATGTATTATCGTGTGTATATTTAAATCACCGTTACTTTTAGATGGATAATCTCAGATATCACAGTCATCCCTCACTGGTCTTTTTCTAGTGTGTTTTCTCTTCGTTGCGTTTGATTAAATCACATGTCCTTTTACTTGCATATTCGCAAACATCACACTTATAAGGCTTTTCACCCGTGTGAATTATCTGGCGTTTGATTAAATAACCTTTCCAGTTACTGGCATATTCTCAAACATCGCATTTATAAGACTTTCCACCAGTATGTATCATCTTGTGTCTCAGTAAAGGCCCCTTTTGTGCGCTTGCATATTCGCAAACATCACATTTATAAGGTGTCTCACCTGTGTGTATTCTCTTGTGTCTTACCATAGAACTCGTGTCTGTACTAACATATTCACAAACATCACATGCATAAGGCTTTTCACCTGTATGCGTTCTCTTATGTTTTATTAAAGCACCCTTGTATGCACTGGCATATTCACAAACATCACACTGATAAGGTTTCACATCTGCATGCATTCTCTTATGAGAAATTAAATGCCACTTTACTGCACCTGCATATTCACAAACATCACATTTGTACGTTTTTTCACCAGTGTGTATTTTTGTGTGTCTTATTATGGAACCTTTATTTGCACTTGCAAATTCACAAACCTCACATTTGTAAGGTTTTTCACCAGTATGTATTCTAGTGTGTCGTATCACAGCACCCTTGTCTGTACTTGCATATTTACAAAAATCACATTTATAAGGTTTTTCACCAGTATGTATTCTTTTGTGTCTTATCATAGAACTCTTGTCTGTACTTGCATATTCACATTCATCACATCTATAAGGTTTTTCACCTGTATGTATTCTTTTATGTCTAACTAAAGCACTAGATTGTTTAGTTGCATATTCACATTTATCACATTTGTAAGGTTTTTGATCAGTATGTATTCTCTTATGTTGTGTTATAGAACTCTGGTCCGAACTTGCATATTCACATACATCACATGTATAAGGCTTTTCACCAGTATGTATTCTCTTATGTCTTACTAAAGAACCCTTTTCTGCACTTGCATATTCACACATATCACATGTATAAGGTTTTTCTTCCGAATGTATTTTCTTGTGTCTGATTAAAGCATCTGTCCTTTTACTTGTGTATTCACAAACATCACATTTATAAGGTTTTTCACCAGTGTGTATTCTCTTGTGTCTTATTATAGCACCCGTGTTTTTACCTGCATAATCACAAACATCACATTTATAAGGTTTCTCACCAGTATGTTTTCTCTTATGTCTTATCATAGAACTCTTGTATGTACTTGCATATTTACATTCATCACATCTATAAGGTGTTCCACCTGTATGTATTATTTTATGTCTAACTAAAGCACTCTTGTCTGCACATGCATATTCACAAGAATTCACATTCTCCCCAGTGTGTATTCTCTTGTGTCTGATAACATGATCTGTCCATTTACTTGTGTATTCACACACATCACATTTATAATGTTTCTCATGAATATCATATTTAGTCTGTTGTTTGATTATCCGAGGATTTACGTCCATCTGCTCATACATCATAGTCATACTGCTTTTCTCCATGTCTACCTTCTTCATCAATATAAATTAAGCTTATTTCTGTAAAGTAAAACAAATATGTTTAAATCATGGACGCTAAAATATTAAGATAAATATACAGACATCCCATGTAAAGTTTTCTTATCTGTTTGCCTTTTTTTATGGCACTTGTCTTTAAGCTAATCAAAGAGTGTTACATATTTAACAGTAAAACATTAACACTAGTTACCCAAATGTTAACAATCAGTATCTTTGGATGTAGTTCATGCCTAGCCGTGTGTGTAACCCCCTTTCTTGTTGGTGGTATGCCATTTGAGCAGAACATTGTACCGTATCATACGTCAACAATCATTACTTCCAGTGTTTGGTTATGCCTCGCTGTAAGTATAATCCCCTTTCTGGGGCGTGGTAAACTATTGTCACACAACAATGCACCGTGCCATGTGGCAAGAGACGATTCAAAACAGACATTTTTTAGAAGCAGAAAATTTCGAATTCATCTTGGTAAATATAGAGAATCTTTGTTAACTATACTGTTATTATGAAAACAATGTTGAAATCTTTTCAAAAACGTCGTTTGCGCTGACATGCCTTAGAAATGACGTCTCTTTCCTTCACAGTATATTCTTAACTGTTAAATATAAACCTATCATTCCACTTATATAGCTTAAAGCGTATTCTGAATTAGCCAACGAATAAACAGAGTTATAATCTCAAAGAAAAAATAATGTTTTAATTTGCATTACCTCGGGGCAAGTTTTTCATTTCATACCGTTTAACCTGTCGAAACAAATTAATACGTACCCTTACACTTAATGGGTGTTGATTGGCAAACTATTGAATAATTTATTATCTAAGCAACAACGTCTTTAATTGAAATAGGATGCGTGTAATTAAAGACAGGAAATAATTAAAAACTGTTCTGTTTATACTAAAAAAGATAATTAAAAAAACTATATTGCCGACAGATTATGAACAGAGATAAGTTTCGTAAGAGTTATTACATCCAATAGTGCGTGTTCATTATATTCCAACCTTGAACAATTTGAAATTGATGCAGATAACTGCATATTAACAGCAAACAGGTTGATTTGTTCATGGTTTAAACAATCATGCTTATGCGACATATTCACTGGGTGACTAATCAGTAATAGGCAAATGAATGTAAAGTGTCCAAAAGGCTAACTGACATGAACACTTAAAAGCACTTGTCGAGGTGTAACACCCTGTAATGAACTCACAACGATAAGCTCTTTGTTAAAATGGGTTTTAAACAGATGAGAGAAAATCTAGTCTCCATCGTTCTACAAGTTATCTATTCAATACATACACCACCAATATTTCGCCAGACTGGTGAGCACATTCTCATGTGATGAAGTTGCTGCCAAGAGTTACATTAGGATCAGGTCACAATTTACAATTAGTTCCGACAATGGAAACTCTGCTACCGGTGAAGATTAAGCTCATTTAGTTCATTCTGGTTAAAACCTTCCCAGAGTGTCATCTTATCGTAATAGTAACTTAGGGGCTTATCGAAAACGCTTAATATCCTAACGAAATATTCTTCAAATACTTTGATTGAATCAGGGATATATACTGTATAGTATGTTACATGTATGTATATGCCTCTAATTGAAATAACGACTAGTTTTAAATAAAATACGGACAATCTTTGGAGCTTTGCGACAAGCGAACATCCAGATAATTTAATCTATTACAGAAAGATACATGGTAACCAGAGTCCAGATCTAGTTTAGTTCGAACCTTGACTATTCGCCATTGAATCGTGTAGATAGTATATTGGAGGTCGCTGGATAACGGTTATCATCTTATAAACGACAATTATTTTACCTTGATAGGAATGATTTTAAAAGAACCGAATGTTTGTTTTCATGTGACGTGGCTCGTCTATCCAGGTAATTAAGTCCAGTCTTGTTAGAAAGATAAAGGTAATTATATGAACAACTAGACTCAGAACTATTGTTAATTAGCACTGTTTTAAACTAAGTATAAGCTATGTAGTCAGGGCAACTATCAATAACACTATGGAAACGACTTTGCACAGAACTATTGGTAACAAAGACTGCTTTAAACTAATTCTAAGATATGTGGTAGGTTGTTACATCATCAATCACTAAAACTGTTGGTAATTAGTTTACACTAAGTCTAAGCTATGTGGTAATTTGACACATCATCTATAACTCATACTAAATTAACGATTTTACGCAGATCTGTTGGTAATTAGTTTACACTAAGTCTAAGCTATGTGGTAATTTGACACATCATCTATAACTCATACTAAACTAACGACTTTACGCAGAACTGTTGGTAATTAGTTTAAACTAAGTCTAGGGCTATGTTGTAAGTTGATACATCATCTATTACTTATACTAAATTAACGACTTAACGCAGTAGTGTTGGTAATTAGTTTAAACTAAGTCTAGGGCTATGTTGTAAGTTGATACATCATCTATAACTCATACTAAATTAACGACTTAACGCAGAATTGTTGGTAATTAGTTTAAACTAAGTATAGGCTATGTTGTAAGTTGACACATCATCTATTACTCATACTAAATTAACGACTTAACGCAGAACTGTTGGTAATTAGGACTGTTTTAACTCAGTCTAAGCTATGTGCAATGTGCTATGTGGTAAGCATAAAAGGCTTATATTACTAACATTATAAGAACGATTTAACGTTGAACTGTAGGTAATAAGGACTGTTTTTAACTAAGTCTAAAGATAATAATAATCTATCACTGTAACTTTATGAACGACTTTACGCAAAACTGTTGGTAATTAGTACTGTTTAAACTAAGTCTAAGATATGCCGTAAATTGTAACATCATCTATTACTAATACTAATTCTAAGCTATTAAGTAAGTTATGAAAGGCATCTATATGAAGGGCTCTACCCAGAACGGTTGGACTGTTTTAAACTAAGTATAAGAAATGTGATAAGTTGCCAAAAGCACAGCATCACGTGTTACTCAGTCTGCTGTATGCCAGAGACTGCAGTGACTCTATTCAGAGTGTTCTTAACCTGCAAAATAGTTTTGAGAGTCGTCTGGAACAGTGTCGAAATACGCATGGCGGAATATCTTGATGCAATTACCTTAGATTAATGTAAGTTTGCATGAATATGCTGTCTAATATTAGTCAGAATGTTTCGAAAAAAGTCGTGTAAACTGTAAAGCTTGGAAACTACAGTAATATAACAATCAGCTTTTATAAAGTAAAGCATTGTGCATTAAATATACCCACACACAAATGTAACCTTTGAGTAATTTAAGTGCGGGGTGGCACCGTCGGGCATTAGCCTCTCCAGACATTATCTCCTTCGTTTAAAAAAACATAGACGGACCTTAAGCCCCATTTTGGTTCATTTAATTGGCAGGTACATGGACTACTAATACGCGTATTATTGATCCGACATGCATGTACATGCATATTAATCTTGAGCAACACTGATACATTAATGTTATTCCTATTTGGTACCTACCGATTTATGTTGTTTCACACAGACAGACAGACACACACACATATATATTTATATACATACATACATATATCTGCACGCAAACACACGATATTAAGTATATCTATATGTATATATAAGCCGTCTCGTGAGAAAAACAACATTGTGGCCTCTGCTTAATGTATCGATCCGGATCAGCAAAAACATGCAGATTTACCTGGATAGACACATTTCGTCTTCTGTGGATTTTCTGTTTCAGGAATAATTACTCTATATATGTATCCCTCTGAGACAGAATGTGTCAGTCCGGATCAGTCAGCGCGGACTGCACAGGCTGATCTGATCGATACACTACGCAGATGCCATGAGTTTGTTTTCTCGCAGGGCGGTCGGCTGATATTTAGTTGAAGGGAGGGATGTGTTTTGTCAATAAGCTACATGGGAATTGCTTAGAATATACGTGTAAGTTTATCGCCGTATTCTATTATCAATTCAGCTGCGATTCTCTCGTGTTGAACCAAGAACGCATTGTAACTATACCAATGATGATTGTAGCTTCACCGATGGTAAACTATTTGAGGTATCAATGCACACACTGATGAAAGTGATCAGACTAATCGTGACTTACATTGAGAAATTATATCTGATCCGTAATCAATTATATTAAAAGTGTAGAACGAGATCGAACTGTACATACATACAGCCTGCATAGCAATTGATTAATACATACACTGAATAATCAACTATATTAAAAGTTTAGAACGAGATTGTAATTGTAATTGCAATTATAAAGTTGGTATAAGATCTATTCACAGAGTGAAGTTCGGTGATTGTTGAAATAACAAACGTATACGGTCATTCGATAATTAACAATGAATAATAAACTATTATTGATAGACCCTACTAGGGGATTGTGAAATTCGGTCTGAATTTTTATATCCGTGCTAATGTTACGGTTCTCCACAAGGCAAGATTTCATTAAGTTAAACATTCTGACCAAATACGAAGCTGAAGCGAAAAAAGGCTTTCCTACCGACTCTTCTTCAATTTGACCTAGAGACCTACTTTCTGAACCAATATGACCCATGTTTGAACTTGACCTAGATATCATTAAGAAAAATATTATGAATGAATTTCAAACTGCTGAAAAAAAATACTGCCTTTTGAGTGTTTATAAGATGACAATTTGTGGTAGTGACCTACTTTTTCACCCAACATGTCCCATGTTTGACCTTGACTAACATATCATAAATACAACGATTCTGACATAGGTTCAACATGCTCAAGCTCAAATGGCCCTATTTCGAACTTGGGTAGGATTTGATGGGGATGAATGTTCTGATTAATTTGCATGAAGATCGGATGTAAACTGTAGCCTGTAGAGTGTTGAGAAGGGCAAATGTTGACGGACGACGCACGGACAAAATGTGATCACAATTCCGTTTTTTCGAAACGATATGAGTTACTTCCCCCTGGCGGTAGGTTTCGACCAGAGTGCACCAAATATACCCATGGACAGGGTGATTTACAATCATAGACATGTACTTGCTTATAAATACGTGTATCCCTGCAGCCGAAGCAATTAAATGTGTGATAAAAAGAGTATGATGTTATCATTGTTGGTGTTTTTATCTTGATGTTTTGGTCCAGAAGGAATTAAATTGGTAGCTTCTGACCTATAATTGACTTAAACTACCTACCGGCAGGTGACTTACAACGATTTTAGACTTGTTTCGAAAAGACAGACTCACCTTCAAGGTGAGCTAAAAATGTTATTTCATATGTATAGGAAAGTACATGTATTGTGTTGGACTCGTTTTTTTCTCGGAGCTTTGCCCTCGCAAGCTCAAGCAACTTAGTCAAATATCTCGTCCAACACAATATTTTCCCATACAGATGCAATAACCTAAAGTACTTGTACTGAAGTTAATCAAAGAAAGTTATTTAATCCAAAGTGTAACATTTACACCACAGTAACTGTAACAATCAGTATATTTAGACGTTGTCCATGACTTGTCATTAGTGTATCCACCTTTCTAGGCGTCGGAATGACATTTACGCAGAACATTATACAGTGTCGTACGTCAACAATCAGTATCTTAAAGTCGTGGTATAACAAGTAATTATTAAATTATAGATAACAAATCAAACGTATAACAAAATATAATAATGGGAAAACACCCGGCCCCATATGCCACTGTTAAGAAAAGATATATGTACACAGTGCGTACATTTCACTGTTCCACCTAATATAACATGTTCACACAACAATGCACCGTGTCATATGGCAAGAGACAACCCAAACAGTAAATGTCAATTTCTAATTCTAATTCAACTTAATTACTTAATATAGAGATTGTATGTTTTATACACCGTCAGCGCTGACATGCCTTAGCACGTGGAAACTATCTAAAGACATCAAGACAGTCACCAACGTTTAAAATAAAAATGTCCTACCTTAAATAGATATCTTTGAAATTATGTCTATTTTCTTTACAGTATATTCTGAACTGATATTAAACTGTAACCCCACTTTAAATAGTACATAGGGCATTCTAAATAAGCGAACGAATATACAGAATTATAATCTTAAAGATAGATAATGATTTAATTTGCATTACCTCAGGGAAAGTTTTAATTTCACACCTTATAAACTGTCGAAACAAATGAATACGTATCGTTACAATGAACGGATATTGATCGGCAAACTATTGAATACCTTATTATTTAAACACAATCATCTCTAATTAATAAAAGGATGCGTCCAATTAAAGACAGGAAATAATGAAAAAAGAAGTGTTTAATCTGTGTCTGACTATTCTTCATCCTAACTGAATTGATTTCAGCCATTTTCTGTGTTGCGTCAATGATCAATATCGGAATAAATAATATTGTATTTAAATTTAACAAAGCGTCTTTAATTCACAACAATTATTGTTTTTCCTGAAATGAAGTTACATTTTAAATATCTTGTAGAAACCTTACAAAACATTGCAATGTTTTGTTTTAGTTCTGCAGACAGGTAAATGATACTATACTAACTATTTTACCCTCGACGGACGGTGATGTGAAGAAAACAGGACAGCCCAAATAGACGACAAGAAACGTGAAATTATACATATTTATTTCTTTTCCGTGAATTCAGGTACCCTTTCGGTCAACCCTTCATTTTCCAATATGTCTGATATAGAAAAGTTATCATGTGTACTATCAAATAGGAAGATAGAAAGATTTAGTGCCAAAACCTGTAATAATATTTTAAAAACGAGAATATTTTATATTTGTAAATAGTCCTTTAGCTGTTTAGACTCTCGTATTTTACAATTTTGAGTTGTATTTTATTCGGTTGTACTTGTTTTATTTCATTTTAGGTTTATATGTTATAAATAGTGCATCTGTTTATTTGAAGTTGTACATTACGACGAATGTTATAATTGTTTTTATAAGTATTAACTTTGTTTCTTAAGTTAATTCAATTTGATTTATTGATGCATGATTCCCCGACGGGAAATGCATCGCATCTCCTTTAACATTTTTAACTGCCAAGGATTTGTGATGATCTCTTAGGCTCTTATAATTCTGTTTTCTTTTAAGAATGGCTTTGTACATTTATCTATTAACTGTGAATATTGTTTTATATTATGTAACATGTACACATATGAGACTTTAATAAAGATTATATATATATATGTGTGTGTGATAATAAAAATGATAAAATGTATTTCATCAAATTCCATTTTATTCTTATACAAAGAACCCATTTATTGATCTACTAGGTGGACATAGATGTCCATTTTCCGCACTTGTTTTTACAGATAAGTACGGTGGCATAGACATGACATTTTTTTTTTTACTTGTGGGAACGAGAAAACTTCTTGATAAGTTCTCGTTCCCACAAGAAGTTTTCTCGTTCCCACAAGAAAGTGTCTCGTTCCCACAAGATAGTTTCTCGTTCCCACAAGATAAAAGGGTAAACAAAAAAACCAAAAAATGTCATGTCTATGCCACCGTAGATAAGACAGAGGTGTTAAAAATTAATTGGTGTGCAAAGTGAGACTAAAGTTTTGCCCAATAAATAAAAAAGTTGGCAAAGTGAGACTGAACCATTTGTTCAATGTTTGAAAGGGTCAAGGCGGTAATATTACACATTTTTCACATTCTAGAACGAGTGATTCAGCAATATAAACGAGGTAAAGAGAGAAAATAATAATGTTCCTCCGAGTCATTATAACCGTCAAAGCAAGGTCAAATATCAAAGGTTGTCTTTACAATTACTATATAACACATGTCCATTAACCAGGGTACCTTGCTACCTTTACCCAATTTCCAAAACTTTGCAAACATTTACCAGTAAACAAAAATATTAAAACTACTATAG
>JAUELF010241999.1:0-12516 GCA_031471495.1 Clinocardium nuttallii | reverse complement strand
TGATACACACACTCTTGCTTAGATTCAGGTACCTGCACAGACAATTGTGACAGTATATACTTCAACTATCAGCTCCAAATTTCTATCCGATAGGGATCAACACATTAGGACAGCCAATTTCCCTCATATTTATTTGTAGAGGATATTTATTTGTTTCAGTGAATTATCACAACTGATTTCATTGAAATTCAGAATTGGTGTTTTAACAAAGGCAAAAGGCATAGAGCATGAGATTCATGCGGTGTTTTATTAATCTACAGTATAAAATGTGTGAAAGCCTTAGCACTTCTACTTCTACTCATGCTGTCGCCATCATCATGAAAGTGTGGAAAGACAAAATAAAGCATTACCTGATTTGTGAATGTTAAAAAATCAACAATAAAACTGCATACACATGTGTATTTGTTTAATGAAAACCTATATCCACTTACTTTTGTGGCCCCACTGTATTCTTCTTGAATATTTCCATGGCCTTGTCCACGTAGTCTGTCACCAGGGCTTCCTCAATTTTAACAGATCTTAATAGTAACTTTTGGCCTCTCATATCAGGAAACAGTTGGCATTCCACCTGTAAAAAATATACATGCACTTAACCAATGCACTCTTTAGATATCATAATTATTTCCAACATACAGCGATTCTGAAGCAGACAACTGTGAATATGTCTTTAGAAAATTTATGTTAAATCTCTATAAAATGAAAATATGTATTTATAATAGAGTAGTAACTTATGTGGAAATTGCTCATCACTGGAATTAAATTAGTTTGATATTTCTGAAACATTGATGAAAAAAGAAAATTGGTTATTTACAGCAATTTTCTAAAAGGTCATCTTCTTCAGAGGTGTAAAAAGTGAAAAGTAATATAGTCTATTTTAAGGGTTAATAACTTACCCTCTGCAGTCCTTCCCCGGATGCAATGATCTCTGAGAAACATCGTAAGATGATGTCTCGGATCTCTCTGAAGGGAGGATCGAATACAATCTTTGGTTCCTCCACTCTCAGTTTGATGATCATAATCTGTGGCATGACATACTTGAGGTCGTTGAATTCATCCCCATAATCATTGCCAATCTAATGAAATAAAAAGAATAGAAAACTATTTTAGCATTTAAAAACTAGAAAGTATGAAAAATGGATCCGCATCCTACCCAATTAAGGCATTATATATCATCAAAAGCAAAATTAATTATAAGAAAATCATTCAAGGAAACACATGTATCACCTGCCTATATGTCAATGAATTGATGGATTGGGGTTTAACGCCATCTTCAACAATTTGTCAGTCATATCAGGGTCGACAGTTCACCTACCAATCTGTTTCCTAGCTTTCTTACACATCAATTTGTCAGTCATATCAGGGTCGACAGTTCACCTACCAATCTGTTTCCTAGCTTTCTTACACATCAATGTGTCAGTCATATCAGGGTCGACAGTTCACCTACCAATCTGTTTCCTAGCTTTCTTACACATCAATGTGTCAGTAAAGGACAGTATGACAGACAGAAGATGGCGATTTAATCCAAAATTGTCTTTCAAAGACAATGACCAATTTATCCTTTTACCACAATGCTTTTCTACTCTATTCACTTATGATGATAGAAATTGTCCATGTGTTTGCATATATGTTTACGAAGTGGTCTTCTGCAGATTTATTGTATTTGGGAAAGTGTTCAATATGAATTAACCCTTCCCCATATTAAATGAATCTGAATTAAGACAACTTTCAAAATTTAAGGGGGTTAAATTATATGAAAAATTTCTCTAAATGAAAGTATAATCATCAAACAGAATTGAAAATATTGTGGTGAAAGAATACATATCTTCAAAAGCAGCTGTTTGTTAGTGCGCCAAAATGTATCTGCATGTGGGAGAGTAGTATTACGGCCATTTGTTGACATCGGTGACTATTTAACCTAATACAGTTAATGGTACCTCTTTCTACATTTTTTAAGATAAAAAAACCCCCTGACAGTGGCAGAATGGTTTTAATAATTCAAAACATTGTCAGAAAAGGAAACAATGTTTTTTTTTAAGAAATCTTTTAATTTTCCTCAATATTTTCAAGTTTTCTACTGCAGATGGGTCTAAACGAATCTGTTATATCGAAAGTTTTAATAAAGTAAACTATTCCTACCTTATGTATCTCAAAGAAGGAGAGGAAATCTTGCAGTGAGTTGATGACCATCCCCCTCAGTTGTCTAGACATGATGGCTGCCACAGACGAGAAGAATTCCTGCACTAGTTCTGTAGAATCATTGTCATTGGGTCCAACGAGACTCTGCCAGTGTTCTGCATCATCCACAAATATTTTGGCACATGTTGGAATCCAGCTGTAGAGTAAGTAAACAAATGTGATTGATCAAAATGTCATGCTATTATCATCAGTATTTCAGATATGTCATTGCAGCAAGTTCATCTAATGTTATGTTTCTTAGTTTACTCATACCAGTACTCCGCTAAGCATACACCACAGGCAACTGGCTACCTTCCTACATTAAAAACAAAAATTTGTAGAAATTTTATCTCCAACCCTTTCCCTCATATAAACACTTTCTGATGCCTCTGCAGAACAAGGCTTTATGAAAACATAGTGACGAAAGAAGAAATTGCTCAGAACAAGCTATTTCTCCTTTTGCCACAATATTTTAGTCATAGGTTATCCATTCAATTATAGAGATTTTCTATTTTTTGACAAAATATGTTCAAAGTCGTCTTCTGCAGAATTATTGTATGAGGGAAAGGCTTAAATATATTGCAATTTGAAACAAATCGCATATTAGTCCACCTCTGTTCACAAGAAACTTCAACGACGTTTGTTTACCTAGATAACGGACATGCAAGACCTTGCTATACGACTCCACGGAATCGCAATCCGATCTTGACATTCGCTGGACACACATTCCAGAAGGGTGAAATTTTCTTGTGACGTGGTCAAAATATTCATGGAAAAACTGACCACGTTAATGATGTTAGTAACCTAGTACTAATTAATGTTTTTCAAAATCAGATTTTTCATCCAGTTATTAGCATTTATAACGCAGTCAATCTTTAAGGGGTGTGAAAGGCAATCGCACCTCTTTCATCTACTCCGATTAACCCCGATTGCGACCCGCGGGTCGTCTTTTGAACGACTCTTATAATGACAGCCTATTTCGTACCCCCACCTTGGTCCGACCTCTCAAACGCGGCTCGTTTTTAGCGAAATCTAACCCTGTTTTAATAAATTGTGAAATTAAAGCGAGGGTCACTCGATTACTGGACTTGTAGACAGGTCAGTTCAAGTCACGACCAGACACTTATTTACATTTTCACGACCCTTCACTGGGTTGTTAACCCTTACCCACATATGACAAATCTACAACAGAGCAGACGACTTTGTCAAATAACATCTCTATCAATACAAGTTTAAGAAGTGAAAAGGGTTGAAAACATTGTGACATCAGATGAGAAACGGGGATATGGAACTGGGCGTCCGGGGTTTCGATCCCTATTCTCGGCGGTCATGTTGGAGTTCCCTTGGGCAAGACGCATTTCCCAGCCTAGCAGTTGCTTGTTTACCCACAGGGATCACGAATACGTGAACTGTAGTGATATAACTGACATACTGTTGAACACGGCGTAAACCCCAATAAAACAAAAAAAATCCAGGCGGACAACTAAAACCTATGTGAATGATAGAGTATCGTGCAACCATCATCTGAAACTTTGTGAAAATAACGGAAAGAAATATCATATAAATAGTTTGTATTACGTAACCGATGGTTTTAATAACATGCATGAAAACCCACATTTATTTTGTAATACGTAGTAATTGTTATAAGCCTTATTTCGCTTGTTTTTATCAAATCAAGCGAATTGAAAACATTTCCATTACACGTCTGCCATTACTGGAGCATAACCAAAAGCGCCTGAATGTTTTTGATGGATTGCAATGTACATATGGAGTGTCGTCATAGCAACGCCGCGTTTATGTCATTTCAGCGTAGCGTAGTAATTTATCATGGCTGACACAGGTAAAAAATAGTTTGGCCATGAGTAGTACGGCTGACGACCTAGCGTTGGAAACAGATTGTCGTCTGTCACACGGGCTGCTTGTCAATTACATTTAAAACAACACATGGTATGGCCGCCATTTATTTCGTTTAGTTAGGAAACGCTCTGTACCAAACTTCAACAACGAAAACCCGGTGTATATGCGTGTGCAAGTCTTCAGGCCTTCATGCCACCAATAAAACATAGCGTTAAGTAATACTTAAATTATTGTCAATTACATTTAAAACAACACATGGCTTGACTGTCAATATTTCATTTAGTTAGGCGAAAGTCTGTACGAACGTCAACAACGGAAACCCGTTGTATATGCGAAAACAAGTTGTTAGGCCTCAAATCCGCCAATGCGGTACTAAGCGTTAAGTAACACTGAAATGCTTGTCAATTACATTTAATACAACACATTGCTTGGCCACCATTCAACGACGGAAACCCGTTGTATATGCGTTAACATAGTCAGGCCTAAAACCCACCAATGATACTGATCGTTAAGTGATACTTTAAAAATGCTTAAAAGCGTAATTCATCATGTTTGTGCTTTCCTAATATCACGCGTAAATATTCTATTTCATGATAAGAGCTGTTGGTCGGTAACTATATATGTCACCATGGTCATTTACATTTGCCGAATACAAATCATTTAAGTTGTATTGAGTTGTAAAACGTGAATGGTGGAATTAGTTTTAAACGTTACTTAAGATTTTGAGTATAACTTAGCGTTAAGCATGGTTGGAAGATTTCGAGCCAGAGCACAGACACGAGATTAAACGATTTATGTTTTGGTGTTTTACCACTGAGGTAAAAGGTCAAATTGCATATTCTGAGCAACTCCCGGGTTTCTTTTGGCCAAAATGTTTTCAATTCTTTCAAATAAACACATCTACATTTATAAAGATTTTCCTAAGAATCATGACATAGAACTACAACAGACAAAATAAACACAAGTTTCACACGTGCCCCAAAAACGAAATCTTTTAACAAGAAGTGGCAGTAAGTCCCGAGGTCCCCCAAAGTATTGACTTTCTTCTGTAAACAGACGCCTTATTACTAATCTGAACTGGAAAATCACAAAAAAAGTAGAAATACCAAAAAAAAAATATTTTGTAGTAACAGCGCCTTGTTTGGTAAAAATAATTAAAGTTTCTTCGGGAATCTTAGACAATTGTCTTTTTCAGTATTGCACCAGTCAAGGCAGAGATCATTCAGGCTGTCTGCAAACCATTTTATTGTAATGAATTATATTATAAATGTAACACTACTGTAACCAAATAATAAAATACACAGTACTACTCGTTTACGATAAGAGACTAGTGTCATTAACCCCTTTCCACACATGAAGACGCTTTCTGACGTCTCTGCAGCAGACGGATTTTGAAAACATAGTGGCATAGGACACATTGCTCCTGATGAGCAAGCAATGTTTCCTTTTACCACAACGTGTTCAACTCTGTTTTCCAAATTCAATAATTACAATTGAAGAAAGAGAAATGGCTGCCCCATTGCTTACTAAAGGGTCCAAGTGAATAATGTTCATAAACTAATTAGCCAACAGTGTAGAGTCTGATCAATTTATTGGTTGCTCAAGTTGATCTTGTTCTACACTGGTTGCAAGAACACATTGGCTGGCTTTTGCAAGATAACGCTCAAATGTTATCGATCGATTACCTAAGTATGATATTTAATGGCGTCTATCTAAAAAGACCAGCAACAACATTTGATGATACGACACAAATGAAATAAATATTTTGGAGAAATTAAAGATGAGTTCCATTTTCTATTTGCAGGGTGGTTTAGATGACACCAATTCTTACCTTGACCAGAACCAGTCAGTTATTAGAAAAGGTAATGTTTTATATTTATTTATATAAAAAACAGCAACAACAGCACATGGCAAAAAGTGCATCCTTGGTGTTTTGTCATTGAATAGTAGTATACATATGGCAATACCTGCGTAAGCTTTGAGCTCGGCCAACCCTTCTATACGATGTTTGACTAAAGTCAATTAACAAGCGTCATTCGTCTTCCACCAATGAGCTTACAGTCTATTTGGGAAAGCAGCAAGTTGCTTGGAAAAGACCATAATCAATGTTCGTTTTCTCGCGGGACGGCTCATATATATACACGCAATATACAACGATCAAAGATTTTAAGATCGTGTTTCTTTACCTGTGCTCTACGCGAATGTCATTATTTACATACGAATTGTTTTAACGCAATGTCTGATGTTTGATACATGTATACATACGACTGATTCATGTTTAAAAAACACAAATAAGGTGAAGAAAATCATTATAATTCAACGTCTTGTTTTGAGTAAAGAAACACTGAGAAACATCGTGGAAAATGAGAATATGTTTAAATCAGCAAATCATCCGTTATCCTTTTTCCCAAACATCCTTTCCAAACGTCGTCTTTTAGTGGGCGGCGAGTGTTTTCTGAATCAGAAATAAAGTGATATGACATAAAGACGTCATTGACAGAGACGTTGATGGTTTAGATAACATGTACCACACTTTATTAAGCATTAACACAAAAGTCGACATTCCTCAATGTAGATTCTTGTTTTCTGTCTGCTGTCCAGTCACTAATCATTATAGTCACTATTATTGCGATTTATTTTTGGGGCAAGTATAACTATTTCCTAATAAGCTGACACATGATGAATATTTGAACATCTTAGTTCACATAAGAAAGTTGTAGTGTACTAAATTATTCACGTAACTTTTAAACACAAGTGGGTAATACACAATACTTTAAAAGCGATAGTAATGTGGTTCACTCATTGACGCTCACGGTGTGGGGGTTAGCATTACCACTGACTCGCTGATGACAGGATACATGTACCCGTAGTACTGGTAAATTACCCAGGAAACAACGTGATGTAACTGTATATTGTTGAAAGCGAAGTAAAACAACATACAAACAAAACAAAAACCACAATTCAAACACTAGTAGTTTCATCCCTCATTGGAGTTCATGGTAACGTGCTACCTTTATGGACTTATGTACCAGTGTAAGGATACACATACCAGAACTACTGGTAATTAACTGAAATACAACCTAAATATGCGTTACAACAACAACTACAACAACAACAACAACATGGTATCGTGCTACCTTTAGGATTGATGTACCAGTGTAAGCACACACACACAAGAACAACTGGTAATTAACTGAAATACAACCTAAAGAGGCGTTACAACAACAACATCAGTAACAACAACAAAAACAAGACAACAATACAAAGACGAACGTAATTAAATGAAATACACTCTTAAGAGGCGTTACGAAAACAACAGCAACAACAAAACAAAGACGAAAGTGCTATTTTTGAGTAATAAGGTTTATGTTATGTTACTTGTATTTATTAAAGGAATCCCACAAGGTCTGTGGCACCACGCCACCTTTGACATCAAAGCATCCTGGATACCTCACAAACTAGTAAACTATTTAAATGGACATATCTTTGCTTTTGGCCTTATCTGATGAGTGATTTCCATCAGATCTACAATCATGCTTTAATATGAAATATACAATAATGTCCTCCTGGACGCAAATTGCACACATTGTTGGAAACATCATGGTTTCAAAATATTTCGTCATCTTTTTTAACAAGGAAGAAAATTACGAATAACTTGCACTTTTCAAGGTTTAAACAGCGTGACAGCCTTAAGCTAGAAAAAACAAGATACTCACTTATTATTATGTTTCATATATAGAGCACAGCGATTGTGCCTCGAGTTATATTATGGCTTGGTTAAACCACGGCAAACAAGAATGTTATAAAATATTCCCGTTTACGCATCATTTGAAGGCGAATACGTCGAAATTCCGTTGGGTTTTAATTGCATATTTTTTTGTCAAAGTTACATATTGGACAGTTGTTTAGGTGTGCTGAGAGTGACGAGTTGTTTGAGGCTGTGTGGATGAATAGGCATGTCCTAGTCTTCACTGTATGTGTTAAATTATTGTGGCACATCTGCCCATGGCTCTTGTGTTTGTGCATCCAAAAAAGTAAGACATTGCCAACGGCTCAAACCCCGCGGCAATCAGCTGATTTTCGTGTCTGTTTTACTATTATTATTGTTATCATGTTGGGAAAAAACCCGACACACCTTTTATTGTTTGTATGTCGTGCTTTCATTCATGATGGTATCAATAAGAAGTAATACATTCCTTTTGAACGGATATTGGTGTATTACCTAGCAATTGCGACCTGACCGTGACCTTTGTAGGTTTATTGTTATCAACTAGGGAAAAACCCACATGTCCTATAGTGTATGTATAGCGTGCTTTCATTCATGGTTTCGCAGAAAGAAATGATTACTCATTTGGCCCTTTCAATTAGAACGACTATTAGTGTATTACTGGACAACTGCGACCTGACACTGACATTTGTACAAGCATATGTTATTTATCTAGATGTTTGAAAGTTGTTATGTGTGCAATATAAACCCAAACCCCTTTGTTGTGATTTCCTTCATGGTTTATCAATACAGAACAACAACAAAACAACAACCCTTTAATGTTTTGATGTTTAATAGAGTAATACCCTTTATAATGAACTGGTCAATATATTAACACATAAAGAATACATATAATATGACTGGCGGATACACACATATAATATGACTGGCGGATACACACATATAATATGACTGGCGGATACACGACAACCAACCTTAAGGGTACTTGTGACAAGTGTAGGATAGAGCCAACTGTCTCTCCGAACGTATTTGTTTAAAGTGAAATACTTATTGTGAGACGTATCTTGAAAACGTATGTAACCAATCGGAGAACAGTGTAGAACTTGATCAGACTGGTCTTAGTTCTAGACTGGTCGGTATTGCATTAATATTGGTTCTCCGAGCGCGTCGCTTATCTACAGAGTTAGCATCGTTTCAATACACTAGATTAAATCAATCGTCAAACAGAGCATTTGTAATTTTTTAACAAATTGTTCCAAATGGAAAAAAAACTTCTCCATGCGTTTTACAATAATTACGGAAATCTTTTTCTTGCGATATGCTGGCGTTAAATTGTTTATAAAATGCTTCAAATTCATTATATTGTAGTAAATTATAGTAAATAAGTTGCAGCGTTTAGAGAAGCAATACTGCTGCTCTAATTGAGTTAAATTATTGTGGTGTTAAGACACACGACATTGTCGTAAACTTGTAACATATTTTGTTTTGTTTTGTAAAATCGACATTCTTTGTGGAAGTTTATTTCGATCGTCTCTCAGTACCTTTAAATGATACCATAAGATATAATTTATTTTACCCTTAAATGATAATAATAAAAATTGCTTAACACAAAATGTTAAGAGTGGAAACCGTGTGTGCTAAACTAGATTTGCCAAATTGTGTATGTTTTGACAAAAAGTACGCAACTTCAATGGTTTGCCACTTTATGTGTGATTTCAAAGTTTATGCCACAAAAACAGTTTATCAATTTGTGTTTTATATGACTTAAAAAGTCTGAAATGTTGCATTCATTTGTTCATTTTGTATTAGAGCCAGACAAAAACATTACATTTGTGAATCCTTTTTATACAATATTACACGTTGCTACGGATTTCAAATTTCTTTCAAATACATCTTACCCCTTCCCAGCATACAGACGCATTTTGACACCAATGCAGTAGACGAACTTAGTTTGGCAACTGTAGAAACTGGGCACAAGAGCAATTATTTTCCATTAATGTTTTTAACTGTACTTTCATTTATAAGGATGTTTCCTCATTTGTGCAAAGATGTTATCGAAGTCGACCCGCCGCAAAATTGTTGTATATTGTATTGTATATACTTTTGTCCTTTCGAAAAAGCCATCAATATTTCCTTCATTCATATACACAAAAACATATAGTTAAACAGTAATATAAGAACTTTATTTCTTTGGTATTTATTACAATCGCAATAAAACTGTCATTCGGGGTTCTTTTGTTAACAAGGTTACGAACGCGTCATCCGTTGCGGGTCGTCCCGAGATTTGTTCAGGGGTCAGGAGGGGTCAAGTAGAGCCATGTGTTGTCTGTTTGTTCAATATTTAATTTCAATTAGATCGTATTGTAATACAATATCAATGGACTTCACATTTGAAATAGCCATAGATACAATTAACCTGCTCGGGCACATGTCCATGAAGCTTCGAAACGGAAATCAAATGAACCATTCATTTAGATAGACAAGGCATATTAATACAAAATTAACTGGAAGTGTTTGATTTATCTTTCTGCAGGTTCAATGAAGGATTTAAATTCCCATTACAGAACAAACAAAAAACATCACACGTATTAAAAGAAAACAAATCATGAAATTAAAAAAGTAATGGGAAAAAAGACATATTTATTGTAGAACAAAACAATACATGTCTTTCATCAACGATTCTCAACATTTCTATTAAATTAAACATCAAAAAGTACATTTGTACCTATTCTCTTATATTGTCAAAGACTGAGTTTCAAATAGCAAGCCTTTGGTAAGATATCAAACTTAAACTAACCTACATTAAAATGCCAAATTTCCATTGGAAGCAATAGTCGTCGTCAAGTAAACCATTGAACAATACAACACAGTGTTAACCCTTTCCCACATGCACACAAGTCTGCATCAGACGATTTTGAAATGATCCGGTCAAAATATGGAAAACAAGAAATATCGTTAAAAAGATAAACGGCGATCAATATGAGAAAACACTAAGAAATGGAACAAGACCGAGAATACGTCACATGACTGGAGATTACGCGAGGCTCCCAGGGGGTGTATACGTTTCAATCGACAAAAATAACTGAAAAAATGTTAATACTTTGCACTTAAATATTATATTTCATACGTATTCACTGATTTTTGTTCACTGAAATGTATTTCTTAAGGAAAACAATTAACGGTTAGTATGCGGAACATTCATTTTAATACTTCACCTTATTCTAGTGCCTCTCGTAGGATCGACAACTTAACTATGAACCAATCAACACGTTTTATTTACTTTATTTCTTCGCTATTATTTATTAGATACAGCCTTTGATTGTTCTACAATCTATATCATTTGTTTAAAACATCTAGGTCAAAACTGGCGTTATACGTCTATCGACGAAAAGCAATAAATGAAAATATATGGTACAGACGAGATTTTATAAGAATGCAGGAGACCACTTATTGAAAACGTTGCGGACAGAATTGATAAGAAGCTGGTGATTGATGACTTCTACTTGTTAGTCAACGGTTTCGCTTCTCGGATCAAAATCATACCTCCGATGTTCAACACCAGAGGTCCAGATTAGGAGGGGTGTTATTCTGCTCTTTTCCCACAAGTTGTTATTTAAGCAAACCCTATGTTGTGGGTACACAAAAGAATCGTCTCACTGAGATTCTTTTGAATATCCACAACATAGGGTTCGAGGGTCAAATAAGCATTATAGAACATGCAAAACGCCCCTTATTTAGAGCTCTGCATCACGTCATTATTTTCTTTCGCCTGAAGTTCTCAAAGCAGACGGACCCGTAAGAAAACCAACATTGTGGACTCTGCGTAAAGTATCGACCCGTATTAGCCTCATCATGCCGCGCAGGTTTACCTGGATAGACACTTTATGCTTCCTGTGGATTTTCTGTTTCAGGAATCATTACTCTATACATATATCCCCATGAAACGCAATATGTCGACCCGGGTCAGTCTGTGCGGACTGTGCAGGCTGATCTGGATCGATACTGGGCCATATTGTTGGTTTTCTCGCGTGACTGTCCAATTATCAAAGCGAGGACAAACTAAAACTCCAACAGAATTAGGGAATTGGGGGTTTGAAAGCAAGAAACCTAGTAATGTCACCCACAATTTCGTCAAGGAAAGTTTAACTGCCAATACGGCCTGTCTCGACTTTCCCGCAACAAATAAAGCAGACGACTTTGACAGCAGACGTTATTACGCAATAATGCATGTTATATAATCTATTTTCAATATAAATCACCTGCACTTCGTCTGATCCGGGCAAAATTAATCCACTTAAAAGATATTTTGACGAAAGTCAATACTGTAGATAGTGTTGTCTTGTCGATTGATGTTTAGTGTTTTACGCAAGTTTCAACGTTTTTGCTGTTATTTCACGGCGTTTTCTGGCTACGTTACCAGAATTTCTGGTCCGTTTAACCTAACACCAGTCAGTCAGTCAGTCGTTACGCAACCCTGAGCGCCAAGGAGGGAAGCTAGAACTACAATGTATTGTCTTTATAGACGGTTGTGTTTAAATGGACATGTAGTTGGATTATAAAACAGAACAGAACATAATGTGTTGTTAGACATTAACCCTTTCCCTCATATAGACGCTTTCTGACGCCTCTGCAAAACGCAGAACGTGCATTTTCACCTTTTGCCACAATGTTTTCCACTTGTTGTCATAGGTTATCCATTCAATTATGGAGATTTTCCATGTTTTGACAAAATATGTTCAAAGTCGTCTGCTGCAGAA
>JAUELF010241977.1:0-12517 GCA_031471495.1 Clinocardium nuttallii | reverse complement strand
AAGTGGAAAACATTGTGGCAAAAGGAGAAATTGCTTGTTTTGAGCAATTTCTTCTTTTATCACTATGTTTTCAAAAAACTGTCTGCTACAGAGGCATCAGAAAGCGTCTATATGAGGAAAGGGTTAATACCTTATTTGACACTCAAACCCTATGTTGTGGGTACTCAAAAGAATTGTCTCTCAACAGTTTACTTTCCCTTATCTAGTGTTTAAACAGTGTATAGAGATTTGCCTGTGCATCTGATCCAAATGGACTATATAAATAGCAGGAAAAGTCTTGAAACCGCATCTTTGTGAAATTGCCAAACAGTGCATAGCTAGTTCAAACTGATGTATGCACTTGCTGGTTTGGGTAGATCATGGCTTATTTGTAATTGGATTATAATTTTTTTTAATTAATGTTAGTGTTTGCTAAACATTAAAAAGAATTTGGAGAAAAAAGGATCGAGCTGCTTAATTTATTTTTACGTTGAAAAGTTTACTTCCTAATTCTTATTTATTTCTCCTTCTTTTTCTAATTTTATAAGTCAATACATTGTTGCGATTTAGTTTCAATGTCAGGTATATGCTATAAATTTAGTGCTGCGTGCGACATATCTACCCTAAAATTACAATATTACAAGTCTAGTGCCTCCAACAGAAATAATCTGTTTGTGCATTTCTAAGCCCTGATATTTAATCTTGTTCGTTAAAATCGATTCGTATTACATGAATTGTGATAAATATTTCCAATGACATAACTTATGAATTTGATGTCTGCTTCCTGGAGACACAACCAGTACTGGAATTAAGGTTTCATAAAAAATCTGAAAAAATTGATCCTGTTCACCCTTGGATTCAATAGTTTGCATGCTATTATTCATATTTGCTTCATCTTATTAACTTGAATTTGACACATCTGCAGGAGACTGCTTTTGAAAATATTGCGGTAAAAGGTGAAATTGCACATGAGTAAAATCTCCTTTTGCTGCAACGTTTTTGACTCTATTCAAAAATTACATTTTTCATTCATTTCCCTACTTCCATATATTTGCCAGTTGTACATAGGAAAGGGTAAACATTATACAGCAAAATTGGATTCTGAATGTTGCCTGTTCAATGTTTTATTCAGAAAAAAAATACACTGAGCAGAAAATGTATAATATGATCAAAAAGATCATGTATGTGTAAATAAATTAAAAGTTAAAATTTGAATAACAGATTATTCAACGTTCCCCTCTCCATATTTAAATGTTGTTCACAGCATTACCTCATACCACATTTGATAGTATTAAAAAACTTTGAAACCTGATTTTTTGTAAATTATCTAATTTCTCTAATTTCTAATTAAATAACTAAAGAGGTTAAACCCTACAAGCTATTCTTGAAAAAAAAGGGGAAAAAAGGCATTGTGAATAAGCTAAAATCAAAATGATTGGTTAATTTTTTTTTTTATCAAAAGCCAAATCAAAACAAGAAAATAAACATGAACACCAATCTATTTAATAACAACAACGCTACTACTACCTATATTAGCTCTCGTTTCAAAACATGCCATTCCCATTCAAAACTCTGTTAATCAATAAACATTGCAATCATTTCATTCAAATACGTCAAACGCAACTTTGAAGTTTTTCAAGAGACAAACAAAAATATTGTTTTCCTAAATAACACGACAATCACTTAATCTTTTATGAATGTATGGGGTCAATTTTTATTAACTTTGAAGAAGAAACAGTAAATAATATTTTAATTTCATTTTATACATACTATTTTATTTGAATCATAGTTTTCACATGTTTTGACATGCATACCTTAAACAGTATGTTAAAGCTAGTGAACTGGTGACAGTGTTAATGCTCTATATCTACACCTAGTATGATCAAGATAATATTTGTGGAAATATAAAAGTGATGATAAATATTAAAAGACTAATCTAAGAATAAATTAATCTTTTACCCTAACCCACATACAACTAATCTTCAGCAGACAACCTAGAAAACATTAAGGCAAAAATATAGAAAATCTTTGATGAAAATTTAATTATTGAAAAAATTGTTACAAAGGAAGAATTTGCTAATTATGAGCAATTCCTTCCTTGCAACAATGTTTTCAAAACCCGCCTGCTGAAGACGCATCAAAATGTGTCTCTATGTGGGAAATGGTCAAAGAAAAGAAGGCCAAGAATATCTGCTTAAATCAACATTAAGCAAAATATAATTTTAGTTTATTGATTCAATCAATAGCAAAGAGACAAATAATTTTTTAGGAAAACCCTTTTCAACCTTAGATTTTTGAGAGAAAGAATACGTCAAGCTTTAAATTTAAATTTGTCTCAAGACTTTTAAAAGTGGAGACCTGTTTTTTCTTTGTGCAAGCAATAAAAGAAATATTGGTGGAATTCTAGGTGACCCTCCAAAATAATAAAGGTAGGAAGCTAAAGTGAAATATTCTCTAGGGAAAATTAATAATAAGTGACAATGATCTATTTAATGAAGGTGATTCTATGATGAAATCAGTGGCTTAAAAGATCTAAATCTAATTCTCCAGTATAGTGTTTGTGTTATAAATGCATTTATTTAATGATTGTTTCAAATATTGGAGTACAGTTTATTGTGCTGTTTTCCTAGCAATAAACCTGACAGGAAATTTATAGATATGTAAGCTTAAAAAAAAACCATATGAGTAAAAATTGTATACATATATATAACATCTGGCAAACTGTAAGCATTTTAATGCGGAGTTGAAAAAATTGTGGGAAAAGTAGAATTTTCCCACAATTTCTTTTTAAAAGTCATCTCAGAGTTCCAGATAAAAGCCATTTTTAATGTTCTAAAATCCTTATAAGACACTCAAACCATAATGTTGTTGGTACTCAAAGGATTCGTCTCAGTGAGACAATTCTTTTGAGTACACACAACATTGGCTTTGGTTGAGTAATAAGAGAGATATTGTGGGGGAAATTCCAGTTAACTCCCCCTTATCTAGTCCTCTGGTCATCCGCTTATTATCAAACAAACCCTATGTTGTGTGTACCCAAAATAATCATCTCACTGAAACAATTCTTTTGAGTACCTACAACATAAGGTTTAAGGGTCAAACAAGCATTTTAGACCATACAAAACACCCCTTATTTAGAGCTCTAGGGTTGATTTCTTTTTCAAGGAACTAGACCATTATAACAGGCGATTTAAAACCATTTTTGTAACATTCTAGTATTTCTCATAATAGGTAGGGAAAGCATCTAAAGCCCAAATCACTTCTCTACTGACGGTAACTATGGGAACAAGGAAGGATCAGCCAACCAATGGAATGCTCAGCCAACAACAGTTCTGTCTTAATGAGTTTTAAAAAAATCATGGAATGTTAATGTAGGAAGAAATCATACCTTTTCAGAAAAAAGATCTGAACATTTAAAACTTTCCCACATACAACAGAAATATGCAGCAGACGCAACTTTGGAAAAACCTCTAGGCAAAAATATTGAAAATCTCTATAAATGAAAGTAGAGTAAGTGTGTAAAGTAGAAAACATTGTGGCAAAAGGAATAATTGCTTTTCATGAGCATCACTTCTTGTTTAGCCACGATGTTTTCAAGAATTGTCTGCTGCAGATGCGCCTGCAAGTTGGAAAGAGTTAAATAGTACCATCTAACTGTTGTCTTTTATCATCACATGTATTGCAGTTAACCCTTTCCCTAATACGACAATTCTGCAGCAGATGACTTTGAACATCTTTTAAAATTGTTTTTTGAAAATCTTTATAATTGAATGGATTACCTATGACTCAAAGTGAAAAACAATGTGGCAAAAGGAGAAATTGCTCATTTTGAGCCATTTCATCTTTTGTCACTATGTCTTCAAAAAGCCGTCTGCTGCCGAGGCGTCAGAAAGCTTCCACATTAGGGAAAGCGTTAACTCAAAAGGTATGACTTCTTGTAATGTAGTAGAACATGAGTTATGATATTAAAAATTTGATCGAAATAGACATGATGACATATATCTTCATACAAAGGTCCTGATAAGGACGGGTATACAGCTCCCTTCCCAACAATATCTCTCTTATTAATCAACCAACCAACCCCTATGGTGTTGGTACTCACAAGAGTCATCTCACTGAGACGATTCTTTTGAGTACCCACAACATAGGGTTATAAGATCAAATAAGAATTTTAGAACACACAAAACACCCCTTATCTTAAATAAGCTGCCAGTTTCAAATCCTATGCTGTTGGTTAGCAAAAAGAATAATCTCAGACAGATCATTTATTTGAGTACCCACAACACAGGATTTGATTGGCTCATAAATAAGAGAAACATTGCTGTGGTGGAAAGCTAGTAAGTAAGTAAAAAACACTTTATCTATGCCCTGAACAATGTCTATTTTGATCAATAAAACAGAAATCTGAACATTAGTGAACAACCTGAAAACACTCCTGATTAACATATTACTTTCAGGTTCATGGGTTGACTCTTCCAAATTAAAGGCATTTAACCCTTTCCCTCATACGAAAATTCTGCAGCAGACGACTTTCAAGATATTTTGTCAAGAAATGGAAAATCTTTATAATTGAATGGATAACCTATGACTAAAAGTGGAAAACATCGTGGCAAAAGGAGAAATTGCACTTTTTGTGCAATTACTTCTTTTGTCACTATGTTTTCAAAAAGCCGTCTGCTACAGAGGCGTCAGAAAGCGTCTATATGAGGGAAAGGGTTAACCATTTTCCTGACACAGATGAGCTTTGATACCTTTGCAGCAAAAGACTTTTAAAAACACTTAACCAGTAACTATAAACAGAGTCAAAGCATGACATACAAATAGACGATATGCCCTAAATGTCACCATGTCAAAGCACACAAATATGCATATCATGTAAGAGGTTCCCGGGTAAAAGCTATTTAAGGTAATTTCATCAGGCATTTCAGGTTGCTCAACAAGTACATTGATAAAAAAGACTCTAGTTATGTAAACTGCAAAACAAAGAAACACCAATAAATGAGTTAACTTAAATGGGTTGAGTGCCAAATCATAGTCTGATCTTTCATCAACAAAATCTAAGATCAAAATCTCACCTAATTTTTATGACTTATAACATCAGTCTTCGTTTCAAAACATTTACAGCAAGGAAGAAATTGCTAATCATGAACAATTTCTACTTTTCCCATTTAGTTTTCTTTTATTTTACTTAACCCTTTCCCATAAACAAAAAATCTGCAGCAGACAACTTTGAAAAACATGAAAACAGAAATATATAACACCTCTATTAACTAAAGTTAAAAGTATTTTATAGGGTTGAAAACATGGTGGCAAAAGGAGAAATTCCTCATCATGAACAATTTCTCCTTTTGTCACAATGTTTATCTGTTAAAAATAAATCAAAAAGGGTCTGCAAGTGGGAAGGGGTTAATTAAGACGCTTTGTGACATTTTTTTTACGAAAAATATAGGTCATGGTTTAAAAATACGGTGAAATTACGGGATTTGTTGTAAATTTTCTCATTTCAACTTTCTTTGGCACCCATCACATTACAAAGACTCTCCTCCTCCTCTTGCAATGACGTTTTTAAAAATTATAGTTTTTAAAAATTATACGTGGACAGTGATTATAATGAGTTGATTTTATGCATCTGATTTCAATGCCATTTCTATACAACCATAAACTCATCATACAAGAACAGTTACTGTTCTTTGCTTCAATAGCAGGGGGCTGTGTTTTTGCCTTTTCCTTCACACAGACACGTTTTGATGCCTCTGCAGCAGAGGACTTGATCATATTAAGCAATTTCTCCTTTTGACACAACGTTTTCAACTAATTCTTAAATTTGTCTTTAACATGAAGAGATTTTTCATAATTTTTGACGTCAATTGCTGCAAATTGGCTGTATGTAGGAAATGGATAATAAAGGTTTGGGATTTTTTTCACAGCAAAATATAACCCTTTCCCTCATATAGACGCTTTCTGACGCCTCTGCAGCAGACGGCTTTTTGAAAACATACGTGACAAAAGAAGAAATTGCACAAAACGTGCAATTTCTCCTTTTGACACAATGTTTTCATCTTTTAGTCATAGGTTATCCATTCAATTATGGAGATGTTCTATGTTTTGACAAAACATGTTCAAAATCGTCTGCTGCAGAATTGTCGTATGAGGGAAAGGGTTAAACATCCGGACGGACAGGGAAGAGTTCTGGTGTGACTGTGTTTATATACAGACTCATCGGAGTATTCACTTCATGTCGATAATATATATTCAAACATTTGAACTTAAGCGCTAGAACATACCGTTGTCGCTGGTGATGGGGCGTGGTCACCTGACCTCGAAGTCCTGGCACGGGAATTATGGTGTTACGGCGACCACTTCCGGTCCGCGATTCAATCCTCGTGAAGCTCATGTCACTGAGTACCGACAACACACTTGAAATATGCACTCTGTTATGGTGTCACGTTAATGGCTCATACATCCACAACTTTATTATTATATTCTAATAAACCGGTTTTCAACTCACAATCCAGTGTTATTTCACATGTTTTTTACATTAAATCTAAAACAAATATATGTATTTATTACATTAAATATCACATTTGTATTTCTAAGAGTATTTTTCAAATTTCGTAAATCAATGATAAGTGTCAGATTAAGTTGTTCAAATGTCGTAAATCAATGATAAGTGTCAGGTTAAGTTGTTCCGACTTGTGAGTCCTCAGCAGTTGACGACTTTAGAAAATAGTGTTAAAAAAGTAGGAATTGCTCATGTTTAGCAAATTCTTCTATTTCAACAATGGTTTTTACATTTTGTAAAAAAAAAATGCTTTTGATATTCTGATGTAAAATTTCTTTCTGATGTTTTTCAAAACAGATAACGGTAATCAAATTTCGGAACAAGTTAACACGGTTAATGTATTAATTAAGTTTGATCAATATTATGTTAATTTTACCAATTATTTGTATCTATTATAAATCTTAACAATCCTATTTCCTTTGAAAAAATGTGTTACCTTAACACGAGCTTGAATAAAGGATGTTCTTATGTCACTATTAACTATTGAAATTCACATAAATTAGTTGCCACACACTATTTCATGATTCATATTTCATGTAGATAATAGAAATTTCTCTTACGGAAAGTCTACGAAGAAAAACAACACAATCCAACTGTATTAAAATGCCGTAAGTGCGACTTTTAGCGATTGACAATTATTCATAAATTATAAACGATGATATACATAAAACAAACACCGCGTCAGACGGTTTTGGGTCTTCACCCTTTCCCATATATAGACGCTTTCTGAAGCCTCTATAATAGTCGACTTTTTGAAATCATGCTTCATCATGAGCAATTTCTACTTTTGCCACAATATTTTCAACTTTTTTCAGTAATTACAAAGATTGTTCGCATTTGTTCTCAGATGTTTTTTAAACGTGGTCTGCTGCAGACTTGCTATATGTGAGAAAGGGTTAGACCATCTAGACTCATGTGAGCCTCTGGATACGCAACGTCCCATCTTAGTGTTCACTCCCCCCTTGCATGAAGTATAGAATCAAACGTTCCTTCTAGCGATACACACGCCATGATGATCACATCCGGGTATTTGTGCGGTACTGTAACGGAGATATTACAACAAGGCCCAAACTCGCGAGACGTGGCTCATATACAGATAGGACTAGATAAGGGGAGTTAACTCGGTAAACTGGGTTTTCCCCAAATATCTCTTTCTTATTGCTCAACCATACCCGATGTTGAGGGTACTCAAAATAATCGTCTTACCGAGACGATACGTTTTGAGTACCTACATCATAGGGTTTGAGTGTCAAATACAGGTTTTTGAATAAGAAATACTCATCTTATCTTGAGCTCTTTATAACCCTACTCCAGCCCGGCTCCTCGGGCTACCCAAATCTACTTCAACGTAATCTATATCATATTTACTTTTGTTTAAAATTAAACTATAACCGAACTTACTCCTTCACCCGAATATATCAGAAATAAATCAAAATTGAATCCCAACAAATCTTTGGAATGCAGACACAATCTATTCAGCAAGAGGATATATTGTATTTAAAAGATCGATGTAAAGTATGATATGATGTAGATGCAGATCAGTATGCAAAGGTCCTTTTTTTATGTGTCTTTCCCGTCCCTTTTATCCGACACTTTTCGTAACTAAATGCTATCAAACCAGCGAGACTAAATGCATGTTGTATTTATTACCCGTTCAACATTACAACAAACCGTACACGCAGCAGGCGACTCCAAAAAAGTCTTGGAAACGTATGAACACTATACGCAAATAAAAGTTAATATTTGAAGGTTTGAAAACAATGTAACAAAAGGAGGTAAGAATCATTCAATTATTATGAGCAGTTCCCGTTTTGTCATAACGTGTTAACGCTATCCCTATACTATACATCTGAAACAAACGACTTCGAAAACATCGTGCCAACAAACTGAACAATTTCCATAATATATAGCTTAATTGTTAAATTAAGTTAAAAAAAATTAAGTTAAAAACAGTGTAGCCAAAGGTGACATTGCTCATGATGAGCAATGGCACCTTTGGCCACAATGTTTTCCAAAGTTTGCCTGTTGCTATTGCCTCAAAATGCGTCTGCAGTTAGGAAAGGGTTTAAACTTAAAAGTCGTCTGCTGCACTTCTATATAAGGAATGAGAGTGTGTACACTAACATGTAAGAAGTACATTAACATACTTGTAGAACCAAGCGGTAGCCCAGTATACGGTTTGATTAAATCGTCGGAAATCCGTTCTACAATCTACATGTCCACCATCTACATCATGTCTATAATATACATGTCCCATAATAACTACTTTATCACATACAACAAATCTGCGACATACGACTTTGAAAACATATTGGCAAACAAAGGTTTTTTTTCTTCTTTTTTTGATAAATGAAAGCATTATTGTTGAGTAGAGTTGAACTGTTTTGTTGTTGAAAAAGTGGACATTTCTCATTTAGTATTGATTTGTTCTTTTGCTACAATATTTTAAGATGTGTCAAAATGTGTTTCATTATGGGAGAGATTCAATATATTAACAGTTATGTTCTCAAAGTCGTCCATTGCAGAATTATTGTATTTTGGGAAGGTTTAAAACTCAATTCACTTTTCCTTTCGCCTGTCTCTGTGTTGATAGAGGTGTAGGGCAGAAGATAGAAAAAAGATTGTTTAAATATTGTACATGTTGCATGCTCGACAAAATGGACTTAAGTGGGAGCTTATTGACAAATCATTCATATCTCTTAAAAAAGGAAGCTCTTTATGACATCAGAATTCTATTAAAACACTTCAGTGTTGTAATCTATTCGCGAAACAACTCAAACTTCAGATAAACGATGGATTGTTTGATTGTTTGGTGTTTTACGCCGCTTTCAACAATTGTCAACGTTAACTCACGCTATTTCCTGGTTAAGTTACCAGTACTACTGGTCAATTCATCCTCACACAAGACATTCAGTCGTTATGGTAACCCCGCGACCCAAACGGGCAAGGAGAGCAGCCCTTACTTCCAATTCAAAGTCATTATTATAAACCAGTCGGGGATCGTTCCAGCGGTCTCCCTCGATCGAGGCGGACGCTCTACCACTACACCACCGAGGGAGTCATAGACGATGGAAGTCCTTTTGTACATCCATTGTATTGAGATTTTTTGACGTTTGAAGAAAAAGGACAAATTTGCACAATCATACTATTTTATCTGAATCTGCACGGTGTGCCAGATGCTTCGTGGATGCTTCTTTTACTTATTATCGAAACGTGCAGATCCAGATCAGAACGGCGTACTTATGTTTGTGCACTGGAACTTATCTGTGCTCTTAATACGGTCTGTAAATAGAACCCCGAGCTTCAACCTAGTCGTCCTTGAGATAGTGCAGGCTTGGTAAACAGTGCTACATTCCATGGGCTTCCGAAGGATCAATATTGGTTTAGGTAACAGTGAGTGGAGTTTGTCTAAATATAAGAATTATATAAACAAACTTACGGTGTATGATATGACGGCGTCTTTACCTTCCCCGGTAAAACCATATTACTGAATGACACACGCCGTCCCTCCTTCCTTCTAATGATGTCAGGCGACAGACTATACGACCTCCCACTGTTAGGGGAACCATTAGACAACGTGGAGTCACTGGGTGACGTATTACGACGCCCACGGTATTCCGTAATTGGCGTCTCAGATTTTAAAATCGAAGGTAGCGTGGTGGTAATTGAACCCCGGCGGGATTTGGACGCCATTTTAATTTTTTAATTGTAAAGTTGTATGTGTGTTTTTCAAATTAAGCACTATATAGTTTTAAATTGAAGAGTATAACAGGTTCAAAACTACATTTCCTTTTAACACTTTTCAACATACAACAAATCTGCAGCATACAATTTAGAAAACATTAAGTCAAACATTATAGAAACTCTCCATAACTGATGAGCGACTATTGAATGAAGAGGAAAACATTGTGGCAAAAGGAAACATTGTTCATCATGAGCAATCTCTCCATTTGTCATAATGTTTTCAAAAAGGTATTCTGCTGCAGAGGCGCCACACAAGCGTCTGTATGTTGAAAAGAGCTAATGAAGACATCGCAATAAGGACACACCGGGTACATAATATTGCCGCATTTATCTAGGAGTCGCGTCGGGCGATAAGGGGTCTTGGTGCATCTGGGAACAGTGAAGATTCGGATGAGTCTGCGGCAAATACGAACATACTCTACACGGTCCCTCTCTGTCCGCTTGCACGTCGCATAGACAAAGATTTATCTTCTGACGAATAAAATAAAATTGTAGTCCCAAGGGTGCTGAAACCAACCAGTAACGGAGATGCAGTAAGACCACAAATCGCCCGACGCTGCTTTGGCACTGATACCAAAACTAAGACCATGCGTTCAATAGACGCTTGAAACGGAAACATGTTTCGCGAACACCCAGTATGTTTTAGTTTTTTTCTTCGTGGAAACCGACTTTGTTCCGTAACGGTAAAGTATTGTCTATTAAACGTAGCCAAGTGAACACAGAACACAACTATAACAATTTTATTTGCGAAAAATCACTATTTGATAATAAATCCCCCAAATAAACAACTACAACAAGAATTCCCCATCCAGAAGATTATTATTCCTATCGAATATACACTCAAAACAAGCACCTGTATCTCACTGTCTCGATTAAATGAAATCATCAACCAAATTGTTTCTTTTCATGCACGAAAAACACAATACAAAATATACAACACATTTGCATACTTAACCCTTTCCCTCATATATACGCTTTCTGACGCCTCTGCAGCAGACAGCTTTTTTTTTTAAAACATAGTGAAAAAAGAAGAAATTGCAAAAAACGTGCAATTTCTCCTTTTGACACAATACTTTCCACTTTAAGTCATAGGTTATCCATTCAATTATAGAGATTTTCGATGTTTTGACAAAATATGTTCAAAGTCGTTTGCTGCAGAATTGTCGTATGAGGGAAAGGGTTTATTCTTATCCTGATTAACAATCAATCATGTAAATTATAATTCCTATATAAAACAGTTCTCAAATCAGTTCCGTTTAAATTTAATGTAATTTTTAGGGAAGGGTACACAAGTTACCAATACATATTTTAGACCCACATCAGCCAGCATCCATATAAAAGGTTGATCTTGATCTTTGTTTTTTGGTTTCAGACATTTGGAACTGATAAAGGGTCAGATATAAAAAAAAACTGAACATATGTTTATCACGTCTCAATACTACCGTAGTCAATGCGTTTATATGTCAATTTATGAACAACAAAGGCGATTATTGTTAAAGAGTTCATAAACTTGTTATAAACTGTTCATTTTGCGACAAAATTTCCGTTTTTTTTTATTACTCTATTAAAATTAAATCATAAATTTTACCCTTTCTAACATTCAACAAGTATAAACGGTAGATGGCTTTGAAAACATCTAGACAAATTATATGAACACTATACATGTTTATCAATTAACGTGCATGTATAACAATGAAATAGAGTTGAACAATATATGGCAAAATGACATATATTGTGCTTCATGAGCAATTTCAAATTTTGCCACAATGTTTCAAATACTCATTCACCGCACATGCCTCAAAAAGCACGTTGGGAAGTGTTAAATAAAACTCACTTTAAATATCCATCCTTGGTCTGAGTTAGCATTTCTTTACAAACATACACTAAGAAGCCCAGTACATGACAAAGGAACGAATACACATTTAACCTGCCAAACGTCACTTTGACCCGTAACCTGCTAAACGACACATTAACCCGTAACCTGCTAAACGTCACATTAACCCGTAACTTGCTAAACGTCACTTTAACCCGTAACTTCTAAACGACATTTTAAACATTATCCTAATAAACGTCACTTTAACCCGTAAGACAAGGCTACTTTGTACATTAGATTTCCCATAAGTAATTATCGAATGTAATGGACAAATTACCATTGGCTTGCGAAGATGACCCGTAAGCTGCTAAACGTAATTTTAACCGTTGTCGTGCTTTACGTCACTTTAACCTTAACCT
>JAUELF010241967.1:0-12517 GCA_031471495.1 Clinocardium nuttallii | reverse complement strand
CATCTTTAGTAGATGACCTTGAAAACATCTAGCCAAAATGTTGGGTTATCTCTACAAATAATAATATACTTATTAAATAGAATAAAAATCATGATTAGCAATTTCTTCTTTTGTTACAATGACTACAAAAGTAGTTGACTCGCAGAGGCAGTATATGTATGTGGGATAAAATGTCTTTGTGTAATATGAGTTTAACAAAAGCCATCTCTACATTGATGCACTTGTACATTATACAGATTTCTTTTAATATCTCAGCTACAGACTCTGAGAGTTAGAAAACATTGTGGAATTTAGAGACATAACATAATTTCTCATTAAATCCACATGCATCGACATTTAAAAAATTTCAAAATACTGTTACGTAAAATAACAATTCATGATGTTCTTAGAATATTTCTACATTAAATTCTATAAATAGAACAATTTCTTTATATATAAGAATACGGTCAATTGGTTACTTCACATTCTGATATGTGGACATTTTGTGTTCCTTTAAAAACGTTTGTTTTGTGCATGTCTTGTGTTGAATGTCTGTGAACAAATTCTTAAAAATACACATTAAAAAACATGGATATAATAGAGTTGTTGTAGACTTTTAAATTATGCTTGTGTGTTCCCGGATACAAAACAGTGCTGCTTCATGGATGTCAAAGTGTTTTCAAAACTTGTCTGCTGCAGATATGTAACAATTTGCATCGTCTGCATGAGGCAAATTGTTATTCATCATGTTAGCCATCTTCTACATAATCTCATTAAAACCAGATCTTATAAATCGTGCATGCTCGTATATATATACGTACGTACGCAGTAGAAGTTGTTTGGTCTGATTTTAATGAGATTGCGTATACACCATCCCACGAACAATCCCGAATCCACCATACAACTTCAGCCAGTGCATGAAAAGAACTCGTACTAGTGTTTACTTCAGGACCATGAATAAATTGACTGTTGCTGTAACATAAATAAAATGTTGTTAAAAATTGGCGTAAAATCTCAATTAAACAAAACAAAGTGTTTCCTGGGTAACGTACCAGAATAACTTTTACATTATTTTCCGACACCACCGAGTCAGTCGTAATGTCAGATACATAATATATATATGAACATACTTTTATACTTTCATATTTAGGTTTCTGGTAATGCTAACCTCATAATCCAGAAGGCGAAAGGAGGAAGGCAATAACTATCATTGTAACCCTTTCCTACATACAACAAATTTGCAACAGACGACTTTGAACAGTGTGTCAAACCATAGAAAAACTCTTTAATTGAATTGATGACCTATGCCGAAGAATGGAAATCATTGTGTCAAAAGGAGAAATTGCATTTTGTGCAATTTCTTCTTTTTGTCACAATGTTTTCAATAAGCCGTCTGCTGCAGAGGCGCCAGAAAGCGTCTATCTGAGGGAAGGGTTAAAAAACTGAAAGGACCATATCGTGTTAAACACAATTTAAACAAATGTGGTATTGTTATATGTATTACTGTAAAATCGACTGTGTTAAAATGCTTATACCTGTATACCTTAACACCTGAAATACGTCTCGAATGGCCTTGTACTTAACGGTTGTAACTGCAATTGCTAACAATTTATTTGTAACCGTTGTGCGTGAATCCAGCGATATTTAACCCTTTTCAACAAACAATATATTTGCAATCAACATATGATGCATATGTGCCCCTCACCCCTCCCACTCGTTCTAAAATTGCATATGAGCCTTTCATTGCGAAAATCAACAATGTGGACTCGGCGTAAAGTATCGTTCTGAGCAATTTCTTCTCTTACCAGAATGTTTTCAAAAGTTGTCTGCGACAGTTGCGTCATGTTGGTAAACATGTTGGAAATGGTTAATAGAGAAGTCAGATAACTATAAACAAACAGTTAATGTGCCCTTTCTTGTCATTCATTATACTAACTTCAAATGCTTTAAGCAATTAACAGTTTAACCCTGTTCAACTTGCAGCTTCAGACGACTTTTGGAAACATTGTGGCAAAATGGAAAATTGCTCCTCATGAGGCAATTTTTCCTTTCCCGAAATGTTTTCAACTGTAACCTTTGACTTTTAGAGAAGTGACACATTATTGTCAACATCATGCGCTGCAAATGTTATTGTATGTCGGAAAGGGTTCAACAACAAAACACACAAAAAGGGGAAAATGTTGAATATGGTGGTTTTTTGCAATAGCTTTTTTTCCTTCAACAGAACTGGATTCCGTGTTTAATTGTATTCGTGGACAATATCGATCTTTTGTTATATTAACGTACATCTTTTCTCACTGTGCCTTAGTTTGATAGATTGATTGGGGTTTTAGACCGTTTTCAACAATTGTTCAGTCATAATACGACGGCCAGTTCACTTACTCATGTGTTTCCTGACTTTCTCACAACAGTCTTTTTAAGCAATTGGCTACGTTTCAACAAAGACTGTTTGCAAATTCGTGCTTGGTGCTTATCACATTGACTTTTGTCAAACATCGAAAAGAATGTTGGCTGAGCTGGGGTTCGAGCTCACAGCCCGAGGATTGACAACCAACTACAGTGCCCTTGGCGCTTTGATTATGAAAGGCTTGTTTGATTTTAAGAAAATAAAAGAGAAATGTTTCTATAAGAAAGTGAGAATATGCCCAAGCTTTACAACCCTTTTCCTCGAAAATCTGCTTGTACAATTCGAAGGTAATTTTTAAAAAAAATGTTGCCTGAGAGACCAGGCTCTACAATAATTGTTCAATCCATATTGATTTGTTGAAAACGGCAGGAAAGGGAAAAAATGACAAAAAAAATATAATTCTATTCTTATTCAAATTCTTGTTATATATCAAGATAATGTAGCATAATTAACTGTCCCTTTACCGCCCCTTTGATAATTTATTGGGTTAAAATAGATATGCTATGTGGCATCAGAAAAGGGGTAAATTTAATTTTTGCTTCAAATGACATATTTTCCTAAACCATTGGACCGATATCTACCAACTTTCGCAGGAATGTTCCTTTGATGATCTTATTTCAAACTTTATCTGAATATGGAAAAGGGTTATCTAGCTACACATTTTAAACTTATCAAATTAGGTTTTTATTTTCTATACATACAAACACTTTTTCTTTCGATACGAGTACGGTATACACACACAATTCTTCCCTATATTTTTTTACTGAAACATTAATATGCCTCTTTTTCACCCTCTTCAGAGACATACATAAAGCTCTTCCGAGACATACATAAAGAATATTATAAAACATTAATTTTTTCTAGAATTTTGTAATATTTTATCAATTAAATTTGCAATCTGACAAAGAACTTAAATTAATGATGTATCTTATAAAAAATTTGATTGACATTTTCATAGATCTGATTAATTCAATTCAATTCAATTTCCTGATTAATAACCTTAATAACTTATTTCCTTTCTCTAGTTTGAGTCATTGTTCAAATGATAAAACAGTAATTAGCACCTTATGACTGATAGACCACATTTTGAAGAGACATTCTTTGTTTCAACAATTGAGAAGGTGTGAAATGAAAATTGTCCTTGGAGATAACTATCTCTTTATGTTTCAACTTGATGTTTTTTATTGGCTGAAAAGGCTACCCCCTTGATTATATAAAGTACAAAATACATACACTAATGACAGACCTGCAGGTAGGACTATCATAGAAATAGCAGAGGAAAATAACAACAAAACAGAGAGTATCCTGATAGACTAATAGAGATTCAAAGGTAGGTTCATGTAATACATTACTTTGAATATAAACAAAATATGTTGCATTCCTTTAAGTTGAAGTAATATTACTGAAAAGAGTTGAAACCATTGTGGCAAAAGAATAAATTGCTTATCATTGCCTCTTTCTTTTTTTCTGAATTATTTCAAAAGTTGTGTATGTATATTAATGTGTTTGCAAGTGGGAAATATTAACCCTTTACCTAATATAGACGCATTCTGCAGCAGACGGCTTTTTGAAAACATAGTGACAAAAGAAGAAATTGCACACAACGAGCAATTTCTCCTTTTGACACTGTTCTGTAACAGTGTTACAGAGGATTTGCCGTGTTGTTTAATGGGTACGAACCGGTTGGTTCTCTTTTTTAGTACGAATCTATATTGTCAAAGTTGTATAGAGTACAATATCATACGAAACACGTTGTTTCCGCTGCAAGAGCATGTTATTTTCGGTCGAATTAGCGACTTCTACCTAGGCATGGTTGGCTAAAGAGTAAGTTTCGATTTGATTATGCATTTCAACCAATTACGTTATCCATAATGTCTTTTGTTTATTTACTAGAGTGATTTTCTATTGAGATTTTAGCGTCGGAAAGTAATCGGTTTTCGTGGAATATGTGCATTTCTTGTTTGAACGCTATTTTGGACTGATTAATTCAACTAGAGAACTATTTGTAATTATATTTCTTTGTTTACTTTCTGTCTTTTACTGATATACCATTTATAAAAGCTGCCGCACTCAATAGTTGTAGTCGTACATATCCGTGCAAGCAAGTTTTCGTCATAGAGATGTTCATTGTTTTGACAAAATATGTTCAAAGTCGTCCGCTGCAGAATTGTCATATGAGGGAAAGGCTTAAGAAATTAAATCAGTTTCTATCAAATAATGTGATTTTGTTTTAAATGAATAAATCAAAATCTGATGGATGGAATGGGTTTTAACCCTTTCCCAAATACAGCAAATCTGCAGCAGACGACATTAAAGACATTTCAACTTTTGCTATACTGTTGTCAAGAGTTGTTTGCTACAGATGCGTTAAAATTCGTCTATAGGTGGAAAAAGGGTTGATTCAATTTTCAAAAATATGTTAGTAATGACACAGTGGCCCACCCATGTGTTTCCTGACTTTCTCACACCAGTATTTCACATAGAGGGTTGTGGGGTTAGCATATCAACTGACTGGCTGGTGTCAGGATAAATGGACTAATATTACTGGTAACTTACCCGGGTCACACCGTGAAATAACTGAAAAACTGCTGAAGAATCGTTAAATAAACATCAACATGCAGGCTATTTCACATAGACTGTTGGCCTCTTAGTGAAAGAGGAATGATGTTTGTTGGACTGACTTTTGTCACATATCGGAAAGATTTCCCCCTGGATTGACAGCTCTTTGTGCTACCATCTGGTCTACATGGGACAGAAACAGAAAGTAAATAGCAAATTGCGAATCAGACATTGAATTATGTAGCTGGGTAGTCTAGGAAATCATACAAAATGTTTTGCGTCTGCATTATTTATAAATTTATTTCTTGTTTTCTTTTTCAGTCGATTTGTCCATTTCTGATAAAATGATTCAATGTTGAATCATACAGATGTGTATCATTTCTTTCTTGCTCATTGACAGGACAATCTTTGAGTAGGAAATACAGTGTACAACCATACAGAAGTGTTAATTTCTTCCTTGCACATGGACAGGTCAAGTGTAGAGTAGGAAATACAGATTACAGAAGTGTTCATTTCTTTCACACACATTGACAGGACAAGCTTTGAGTAGGAAATACAAATAACAACCATACAGGATTATTAATTTCTTCCTTGAACATTGATAGTCAAGTAGGAAATACAGAAAACAACACGGAAGTGTTCATTTCTTTCCTGGACATTGACAGGACAAGCTTATCATAGGAAATACAGAGAACATGATTCATGACTAATAATAATATTTTGCAATTGAGAAGAAAGGAAAAATATGAGTTTTGACCAGAACATTTAGTATCTATATTCGTCATTAACTAAACTATTTGTTTAATTACACTGATTTAAGCAACATAACATTTTGGTAATTCTTAAACTCATACACTTCATCGCTAATTGTCAAACAATATATGTACATATTTTTTTGGAATTGTATGATTTTGATGTTTATTGATGTAAATCTTATAATACAAAAGCTTGTACTGATGAGGAAAATTGTTAACTAGAGGGTTACAGTACGAAATGGAGAGACTCCCCTTGAAACCATTTAAATGTGATATGTGTGCATTTGCATGTAATTCTAAAAATAGTTTAAAGAGACATAAACTGATACATAGTGGAGAGAAACCTTTTAAATGTGATGTGTGCGAACATGCATGTAATTCAAAATTCAATTTAATCAATCACCAAAAAATACATACAGGAGAGAAACCTTATAAATGTGATTTATGTGAATATGCATGCAGTTCCAAAAATGGTCTTGTCACACATAAAAGGAAACACACTGGAGAGAGACCATTTAAATGTGATGTGTGTGAATTTGCATGTAGTGTTAAACTGCAGTTAGACAGACACAAAAAATACACACTGGAGATAGACCCTACAAATGCAATGTTTGTGAACGTGCTTTTAAAGAAAAATATCAATTAACTAAACACAACAGAATACATTCTAATGAGAAACCATACAAATGTGATCTTTGTGCATACGCATGCAGACAAAAACACGGTTTAGTAAGCCACAAACTAATACATACTGCAGAGAAACCGTACAAATGTGATGTTTGTGACCATGCATGCAGTGCGAAGGCAAGTTTAATCAGTCACAAAAGAATACACACTGGAGAAAAACCTTACGAATGTGATGTTTGTGGATATGCATTTAGACAGAAGACAGATTTAATTGTACACACAAGAATACACACTGGAGAGAAACCTTTCAAATGTAATGTTTGTGATTATGCATCCACATGTAACTCAAGTTTAAAGAGACATAAACGTATACATACTGGAGAGAAACCTCACACATGCGATGTTTGTAACTATGCATGTCTTAGTAAGCATTATTTAATCATGCATAAAAGAAAACACACAGGAGAGAAACCTTTTAAATGTGATTTGTGTGAATATGCAAGTGCAGGCATAAGTTATCTAACCGCACATAAACTAATACACACTGGAGAGAAAGCATTGAAATGTGACATTTGTGAATATGCATGTAATGATGAACAAAAATTAAAAGTTCACAAACGAATACATACAGGAGAGAAACCCTACACATGTGATGTTTGTGAATATGCAGGTAGACAGAAATATCATTTAACCAAACATAAAAGAATACACACTGGAGAGAAACCTTATAAATGTGATTTGTGTGGGTATACATGTACAAGCATAAGTAGTCTAAACACACATAAAATGATACATTCAGGAGAGAAACCATCACAATGTGATGTTTGTGAATATGCATGTAAGAATAATAATGAATTAAAAAGACACAAAATAATACATACTGGAGAGAAACCCTACACCTGTGATGTTTGTGAATATGCATGTAACCAGAAGCAACAATTAATCACACACAAACAAAAACATAATTGAGAGCAACCTTACCAATAAGATCTTTGGGAATATGCAAGTAATGTGAAACAACAATTGAACTTCATAAAAAGAAATACAAACTGGAGAGAAACGTAATGAATGTGATTTACAATTTAATATACATATACCATTACAAGTATGTTCACATCCAACAAATCTGTATCAGATGACTTATTAAAAGTCAAGCGAATTATCATTCAGAAACATAAGTTATCCTTTTACGTTATGAAGAATTTCTCCTTTTATCACAATATATTAAAACAGTTGGCCCATGCAGAGGCATCAACACTTGTCTGCATATGGAAAAGAATTAAGCTGTTTATGGCAGCACATGAAGGTGTTAATGGTTACATATCTGTAGGAAGTCCTTTATAGAAACAGTTTAATAGCTTTAGTAAGACTAGCATGCAAGAAGCTCAATGATAACTGGTATTTATTATTGGTTTTAATCAAATTATCTTAACCCCTTTCCCACATACAACAAATCTGCAGAAGATGACTTAAAACCTTTATGGAAATACATGAAAAATATCTCTAAATGATTGCATTATTATTGAAAAAAGTTATAAACATTGTGGCAAAAGGAGAAATTAGTTGTTTTACGGAATTTTTTCTTTTGTCGCAATGTTTTCAAAATTCGACTGTTTAGAGGTGTCAGAGGGTATCTAAAGTGGTAAAAGGTTAAAACAAATGTCTTAAAATGGATCATGTGACTAAATTACATTGATAATATAATTTATGTGTATATTATTATTCTTGGTGACGGGGTTTATTATTTTACTTGTGACAAATAAAGATACTGTTCTGTTACTGTTTAATCTCCTTCCCGCATACAACAAATTGGCAGCAATGTCTTTGAAAATATCTTGGCAAAGCAGTGGTTATCCTACAAGTAATGATATTTCAATTACTGAAATGAGTTGAATGCTCATTATGAGCCATTTCTTCTTCTGCACCAATGTTTTCAAAACTCGTCTGTTACAGAGATGTCAGAAAGTGTCTGTGCGAGGGAAGTGGCTTTGTCCATATATGTGTTTATTATCATGCCTTGTGATGTTGTATATTATTTTTACTCGAGACAAATAAATAAAGATACAGTTCAGTTCTGTTCTTAAACCAAGTTGTGTGTAGTTTTGACAAGTTTTATAAAAACAAAAGTTTTCTTATATTTATGACACATCACATTGCTTTACTCAGGTGAGCAATTCATGGCCTTAATGGCACTCTTGAGTTATATTATGAGTTTACTACATAATAACTAGTTGACACATCAAGGAGATCCTTAACCCTTTTCCCACATTCAACACATTCGCAGCAGATGACCTTGAAAACATACCTGAATGTTATTAGAAATGCCCATAATGAAAGTACAATAATTGGATAATAATCACAGCAGATGACATGAATAATTGAATGAAGTTGAAATCAAGGGAACAAAGTGAAAACATCGCTCATTTTGGTCAGTTTCCTCTTTTGTGACCATATGTTTTCTAAAACCCGGCTTCTTTATTTGTGAAAGGGTTCATATGGGTGTCTGCATATTGTTTTTAGCTCACCTGAGCACAAAATGTTGGTCTAGTTATTATGCTTACTCGTCCATCACTGTTGTTGTCATCTGTCCGCCTGTTCGATTTTTAAAAAAACAACTTGCTAAACCAATGAACCAGTTTAAAAATAATTTCACAGAAATGTTCTTTAAGTGGTCCTCTTTCACCATGTTCTCATAATTAAATTATTTAAAAATCTTTAGTTGCTGAGGTATGGGAAAGATGGGAAAATGACAAATATTTTTTAAATTTCTTTTTGTCCAAAACTACAGTCACTTTTTGAAAAATTATTTGGTGCGAATGTTACTTGGCAGACATTTTACAAAGAAAGTTTGATACAAAGCCATTTTGATTGTTTGATAAACAAGGTCGCCAGGCAGCATCAGAAGATGAATGAAATGACAAATCTTTAAAAAATGTCTCCTTCAAAGTCCTTGGACTGATTTTAATGTTCCTTCAATGATATTCAATGATATTCTTAAACTGTTCAAGTCATGTTAACTGGTGAAAGACGAAGCTGCCACTTGACAGGAATTGAATAGAATGAGACAAAGCTTTCAAACAAAAAAACATGTCCCCTATAAGTTGCATGTATTTTGCAGATTCACTTTTAAGTGGGAAAGAAAGAAATTGCATTAACTCGTTTAAACCCTTTCTCACATTCAAAAAAAGTTAGGCAATTATTTTTAATAAGCTGTAAATAAAATGGAGTTACAAGCGTTGTGACGAAAAGAGATAGTTCATCTGCGATAGATTACCTTTTGCAACAATGTTTTAAAATGTTATCTGATGAAGAGGTGTCAGAAAGTTTCTGTTTGTGGGAAAGAGCATATTGTTAGGTGAGCGATCAAGGGCCTGGTGGCCCTCTTGTTGATTATAATGATGTTTTTTCTTTTGGAGACGACTTTGAAAACAGCGATATTGAAATATAGAATGTCTCTATATCCGTAACTATATGCAAGAATAATGAATGGATTGAGTGGAAAACTTTGTGGCAAAAGTTGAAATTGCTCATCAAGAGCAGATTCTCCTTATGCCACGATGTTTCAAAAGTCTCCTGCTGCAGAGGCATCAGTAAACATCTTTATGTGGGAAAGTTTTTAGTTATTATATCATTTCACAACTGCAGACATTTATTATAAGCAACTGCAGACATTTATTATCATATGACGATGGAAAATAATTTTCTGGCAAAAGGAGGAATTGTTCATTATGAGCATATTTTCTCTACTTATAATTGCTATTTCGATAGCATCTATTTCATTTATAAAAGTCTTCCATATTTTTGCCATAACCTTTTCAAAGTTGTCTGCTGAATACTTGCCGTATATGAGGAAGGGTTACCATATATATTTACGTTATTTTTCTCTGCCTCGTTATAGCCTCTCGTGGCCGAATTAGCCATGCTAAATCTCAACTTTCCTGCACGAGTATGGCAACTCACAGCCCAGTTTAACCACAACATTGTGAAAATACCTCATACCCAGGCTGTTGGCCTCAATTCTAAAGAAGAGGTAGTTGTTATGTTCAAATATAGCATTTTCGTCATTACCATATTTTATCCTGTCCAGCATATGGCAGACTCTTACTGATTAATCTGCTGCAGGCGACTTTTGAAAAAGATTGTGGCACAATATTTAAATAAAAATTATGTAACTGTTTGTAATATTTATGTCTAGCTGTTTCCAAAGTCGTATCCAGTAAATTCGTGTTATGTGAAAAGGGTTGTCTGATTATGAAACTGTAAAGATATTTACCAATAAGTAAAAGAAAGGCATAATTTTGTTACTAATTTCACAAGAACTTTTTTCGTAGAGTCAATATTTAAAGAGCTGCATAACATATTTCAAAATAGATAATAGATATGATACTAAATTGATCACTTATTGAGATTGTTCTAGCCAAAAATGAGGTTGTCAGTTGGAGAGATTTGTTGTATACATATAAAGGCGTCCGGAATAAGAAGGGTCAACTGTACTTAGCGCTTTCTTTATCACGTACAACAAATATGCATCGGACTTCTTTAAAATCATCTTGGCAAAGCAATTGAAAAATTTCAGTAAATGGCGCTTTAGTTACTGAATAGAATTGTAAAGTAAACATACTGAAATAATGCCATTTACATTTTCAAAAAGTCGTCTGCTGCCAAAGTGTCAAACTGATCTTGGGAAAAGGAATAACTTATCTAAACAAATTGAGCCAAGAGTATCGATCAGGGGTGCTATGCAAGGCAGCCATGGCTTGCTCGTTCTGCTTGGAGGTCTAGATACGGGGATCTTTTTACGATGTAAAGTTGTTATTTTCCCCTCCAACCCTAAGATGTGAGTACCCAAATGAATTGTCTCTATGAGATGATTCTTTTGAGTAATCACATATTAGGGTTTGGTTGAAGGATAAAAGAGATATTGTGGGCAAAAGAGATGTATACTCCTCCTTATCTGGACTTTTGCAGTACTGATCATTTAGATGTAGAAATGATGTAATGGAGAGTGATCAACCCTTTCCCATAATATATACGACAAAGCTGCAGGTGATGACTTTGAAAATCTATGCAAAGTCTGTATAATTGAAAGTACACTTGTTCAGAAGAATTAAAACCTTTGTGGCAAAAGGTGAAATTGCTCATAATGATTTAATTTCTCTTTTCATCACAATGTTTCAAAAAGTCCTATGCTGCAGATAATTTGACGCACAGCAGATATGGACGCTTTCTGACGCCTCTGCAGCAGACGGCTTTTTGAAAACATAGTAACACAAGGAGAAATTGCACAAAACGGGCAATTTCTCCTTTTGACACAATGTTTTCCACTTTTAGTCATAGGTTATCCGTTCAATTATAGAGATTTTCTATATTTCAACAAAATATGTTCAAAGTGGTCGGCCGCAGAATTGTCGTATGAGGGAAAGTGTTAATAGGGTATTGTATTTATATAGTGGTCTAATGCACAGTGTGGCTTAGAAATGACTTGAACTTTACAAATATTATTTTTCTGTTGTTTCACAGCTATGGAAGTCTCTCATCCAAAGGGACATCGTAAGTGTTTTTCTTTTTCTGTTCAATTCTTTATTGTTAATTATTTCTATAAATGAAAATAATATTATTATTCAATTAATAATCAATATATTTGACAGAAAAATCAACAACATTATAATTGATGAAATTTCTGAAGTAAGAAGTATTGAGAATAATAGATGTTATTTTCCCTCAACTTGTTCCAACTCTGAATCAAATCAAAACGTTTCACAAATTCTCAAATTTCGTGATATGTAATACCTTGTATGTTTATATAGCAGACAATGTTTAAATTCTTATTTAATCCTTTCCCACATACAACAAATCTGCAGCAGTCATTTGAGAAAACATCTAATCAAAAGTAAGAATAATTTCTATAAATGAGAGTATAAATGTTGAATAAAGTTGAAATCATTGTGGCAAAAGATTATTATGACCAATTATCTTATTTTGCCACAATGTTTACAAACACTGTCTGCTGCAGGGGTGTATGTGGGAAAGGAATTAAACTTTAAGGTTAACGGCATAAATTATTTTATCTTGTAAGATATTTAAGAGTGATCTGCTTTCAAAACAGGAAGGAAAATTATATCTCTTGAAAAGTGGAAGTAATGTATGGTTTTAAAACCGTGAAAATATAGTAAAATGGGAATTCATAATT
>JAUELF010241966.1:0-22050 GCA_031471495.1 Clinocardium nuttallii | reverse complement strand
ATTTCCTTTCACATTTCCCCTTCTTTTCCTCTTTACCTACAGCCCCCAGGCCGTCAGCACTATATAGTGCTTTGATTAACATTCGTATGTGACTGTATTTGATGTTTTCAATCAGGATTATCACATCAGGCAGTAGGTTGATATATGTGACAAGACGACAATTCGGTTTCAGTTATGTACTACATGGTGTACATTGATAACATGTTATAGGCTTTGACTCAATGAAATTATAACAAATAAACGGGGGGAAATATCAGAATTCAAGACGAAATGTTCTTTCCGAAATGAGTAGAAGAAATAATCAATAATCTAAATCTTGAAGGATAAGTAAGAAGGTAAAAGAAAAAAGTTGTTCGTGGGTAATCAAACACTATATGAATCTATATCAATATATTGTTTTCCGGATATCTTAACTTGCTTAACTTTGATTTATAAACCGAGGGTCCTGCAACAGTTTTGACATTGGGGTTTCATTTCTGAAGAGCAGCGTTTAATCAAATATATTTTAATTTCATATCTTCAAAGTACTCCCCTTTACCGAAATACGTATTGTAAATTTTTCAACAAATCATGAAATGCTGCTAGGTAGTCTTCTCTTAGTATCTGTAGAAGACACTGGTATATAAAATTTTCAGATTGGAAATAAAAACAAGTCGCATGAGTAAGACGGTTATTCACAGCATGCAAGTATTCAGACGCCAAGAAAGCCTCAACATCCTCGAACATGTAAAACGAGGCAATGTCAAGAATCAGATGGTGACATGAACCACATTTGCTTTGGCTCTTCTTATTGTAAAACTGCTTAACTTAATTTATCACAGTGCTTGTATAAAAGCGTCAAGTGACTGTACGGCCAAATGGACAAGAAATCTGAACAACTGACCCACTAGTGGTAATACATGGGCGTGTTTGAAATGTTCGTGCTCCATTGCCTGTTGTCGGCTCTTCTCTGTGTCTCAAACATGTGAACCCTGGGTTCGCCACCTTTTAACATGTTTTTGATTTTCTAAAAGTGCCCGGGCACATGTAAGACGTTGTTTCTTTTGCTCTTCAGTGATCAAATGAGGTACCCATCTAGCACACATATTCTAGGGTGCAAATCCTTTTTCAGAAACCTTTGAACGCTGCCTTCTGATATGCCAGTAAAGCAAGCCATTTTTTTCCCCGAAAGTCGGCCATCCTGTTCCACCACAACCTTTATAGCAGCGAGGTTGTTTTTTTCTTTTTTCAGCAGCTTTAAAATCTTTAAACCAACTTAATAAAGAAGGACGCATATACATATATATATCACAGTTCATCAAATATCTACTTTGTATTTATACAGAGCCTTGCGCTGCATTATATCGTAATGAATATATATGGACGCTCACAGTACAAGGTGTATTGTAAAATGGCGAGTGTATATAGTAATAATAGTTTATTGCATAAAACATACATACCTGTTTAAAGCAAATACAGTTTAACACAAAGACATGAATTTTGTAAAAGAAAACATACACTTTTCGGGAGAGCAAAGTAGTAGGGATGTAGGTGGATACACTTTAAGTTCTGATTAACATTGCCTCATCAATAAATCTACTTAATCCACTTATAGTTGTTTAAGATATTTCAGACATGAGACTGATACATTGGTGTATCGTTGGTCATGTGTAATAATACCTCTTAACATGTTTCACTCTTAAGTCTGTGTATTTTGGGCATATACGAAGGAAATGATATTCTGATTTTATTTGTTAAAAATGACAATTTTACATATTCGAGTGCTACGAGGATTATTCGTAAATCTTCCTTGTGCTATAGCTGAAGTATGCGATGACGTTCTAAATCGTGTTAATGCTGTTCTATATTTTGGTCATTTAATCACTTGTAAGTATTTTTCAAGCGCTACCGATTGTTTGACAAGGCAATATGATTCTTATCTTGGTGTATGACTGCTAATGTTTAAACTTAAATGTTTCGATCATTTAAAAAGCAGCAAACTGCAAGACATAAACGAGTATCAGTAGCTAATGAAAACATAATTGATGTTCAGTGAAGCGGTTATATATATCGCTTGGAGTAATTTGTCACATAAAATTCTGCAGTACCCTCGTAGAAAAGACATTGACAGGCGGTATTATTTTAGTCACCATGTCACCTTCTTGAAATTAGATATAAGTTGTGCACATTTGCGTTATTGCAAACAGGGGATAGTTTTATAGTTGGCGCTATTGCAAACAGGGGAGCAATCGAAAATAATTTGCTTCAATTACTGTCAATATGGCGAACAAGTCTGTAACCCGCGGTTACGATTTGTTAAGAGACAAGTTCAGCACATATCAAGAAGCATATACAAACTTCCAGGGTATGACGTCACTTAAACATAAGAAAACTTACTTGTTACAAATGTGTTAACTGGTTCCAAGACATGCGATAGTTAATTAGAATATTCTGCGCTGATAGTTTTCGTATTGCCATGATCCGTTGACACATGCATGTAGCTTAAAACATCAGAACAATTACTTTTGTTCTAATTGAGCTGTAAACCCAGTATTTCTAATACGAATGTACACCAAATATATAAATGTAAAATGAATTACTTTACGCCATTTTAACACGAGAATATCATACAAGGACTGTGTCACGATGTAAACCGATAATCTTTAAAAAGGTGGCGAAGGAGATAAGATTTGAAAAGTACGGTGTGTTTCCAAATATTTTAATTTGTATTGCTTTACGCCGATTTCAACAAGTATTCAATTATACCACATACGTGTCCTGTATAAGGTACCAGGTTTTCTGTTCAATTCACCCATATATTTTGTAATTCGACTACTGATTGTGAGGATGAAACTAAGAGGCAAATACAAACCAAGAACCATAACTCCCTGGAGATATATCCGAGCATACTATTTCGCCTAAATGAACAACCAGGTTGTGCATGTTGCATTGTGAAGTAACAATGAACTCCAATCATTTCTTGGTGAGGAATAGCGCATACACAATGTGTATACAGACAAATCGGGAGCGTTACTTCAAGAATGCCTCTACAGTAATCGTATCTGCCATCTGGATGAATAATAATCGCATTGTACACTAAGCAAGAATGCTTGATTGGCACATTTCCAGCTCTACTCATTTTTATAAAAACTACTGTAATAAAATCAAACTAATATTGTTTAATGTTTTTTGTAATAATATATGGAACAGTATTAGTGTTAATATCTCGAAATTGTTCCTTTCAGCAGGATTAAAAAGCCTCCCATACTGGCTGCGTTTTTCTGAATTCTTATGTTCCGATTTGTTTTTAAATTTTGATTTTTAATATTTATTTTAGTGTTGAGATTGAGCATTTATTCACGTTCTCTTTGAGCCGAGTTTTTCCTCCGTTGGCGTCAATGTTTGAATTTGAATTAAAGTACCGTATAAACGAGTCTATTTTTTCTGTCAACATCATTAAAGCTCTCAGACTGGCTTAACTTTTTATTTTAACTGTAATACACGTTTTAATATACCACATGGACATGTTTCGTTTAGTTTTTACATCTTAAAATCTTATTTCATTGACACCCATCATTCCCGTTGTTTAGCATGGCGTTTAGACTTCTGGTGTGTCGACCAAGCGACTCGCCAATTTTTGCGATAGCATAACAATTCTTATAAACGCCTGACTTAAACCTCATTGCAGTAGCAAACTCTCGTAGACCATCGGATGCCTGCCTTTTACAGGTCGTCTCGTATTGGCATTGGCATCTTCTAATCAAATCGATGTCCCCCAGCACCGTTAGGGTATCAACACGGGATATTACTCATGCGAATGAAATACAATAGAGAATCGGTGATTTCCGAGCGTTGGTTGTTTCGTTGGACAGAACAACGATAACCTGTTCTTGAATATCGAAACGTAAATGGTAAATTCGAACCGACCTTTAATGCAATGTCGTCAGATCCAATATACGCACAGCGAAGTATTTTTGGTCTGGTTACAATAAGAAGATATCAGAAGGGACCCAAATGTCGCCATTTGTATTCGTCCCCTTAACTTCATGTAGCGGGGGGTACCGGGACAGGCGTTCACATAATGTACGGTTCTATAATACTCTTGTATCTGCGTATTATATGTCAGAAAATGCACCGTATAGTTAATCTGACACATTAGATGACCTCCAAGAGAACTTATTACGGTTTATATCTAAATGTTTTTTAATGGCATAAGTCCAGAAGATGTGTTTGTCAAACAGCTATATGAGCCGTCTCGCGAGAAAACCAACATTGTGGTCTCTGCGTAAAGTGTCGACCCTGATCAGCCTAAACATACCGCGCAGGTTTACCCGGTTAGACGATTTTCGCCTCTTGTGGATTTTCTGTTCAGGAATCATTACTCTATACCTCTTTCCCTCGGAGACGGAATGTGTCGGCCCGGATAAGTCTGCGCAGGCTGATCTGGTCGACACATTACGCAGATGCCATAATGTTGGTTTTCTCACGGGACGGCTCATATAATTAGTTAATTTCTCTCAACTGTAATATCATGATCATTTGATATGGGTGTGTATAAATTACAATAAAATACCTTTGAAGTCGAATGTCAAGGTTCACATCATACTATTCTATAAGTTTAGTACTCAACATTAATATTGATGTTTTCTATAACTCTTTCAGGATGGATGACACCTCGAGATCGAATTGCTACTTAAAGGCTATACCTTTCCACAAATCCCTTTTCACAGAATCAACCAATACAAATTGAAGTTCTGGCACTCATTTATATTTGGCATTTCTAAACAAAGGATATCATTTTTTATAAAGAAAAACCTTTAACCTTCTCAGGAGCAAAACAATGGAACCAGTTGCCACTGCATGTCAGGAACTGTGAAAATGTAGAAAATATTAAATCAACATATTTTTCCTGGTGGTACAGCGATGGAAAACTATGTTACTTTTAAAAATAAGTTATGTCCTATAACGGTGCAAGTATCTTAATTGAATGTATTATACTTTATATATGTAGATATTTGTAAATGCTATAGCTCAAGCCACAGGGAAGACTAGGCATTCCCAACTGTGTAACCTCAATAAATAAAGTCTGTATTATTATTATTATTATAAATATTATTATTATTATTATTATTATTATTGTTATTATTATTATTGAGCCTTTTAATAATGCAGATGGCTCTTGCATCCTCACCGGACGACATATAAAACCATTTCGGGCGAATGTCATAATTTGCTCAAAACTGCTCCGAAATATTGATCGAACCTTTTAACATATTAAGAAATGAAGTATGAATATTGAAAAGAGTTGACAATATTTTACTTTTACGCTGCCAAAAGCAGTTTAAGGCTTTTGGAAAAAAGTAGATTCAGATGAGACAGCTCGTGGCGAGTTGTCTCTCCTGAAATATGCAGTGTTTACTAATAGACATTAAATTTTACTAAATTTCCAGAAAGACGACACATTTAGTGGTCCAATGCTCAACATGGAAGAGTCGACTTTTGAAATTAAGCAGTGAAAGTGAATAAATAGGAAAATTGCTAATTGCGAGCAATTTCCCGTTTTTTCACAATGTTTTCAAATGTATTCTGCTGCATATGTGTACGTGGGAAAGGGTTAAGAGATCAACCAACGTCTATCATGGTTTATATTGGGATATTGCCGTCGTCTGGTCGAAGATAAGATTTAGTTAAATACACGGATGTCAATGATTAACAGCTAATTTACCAGCATCATCATGTCCTTGTTGGTCATTAAGTTAAGGTTGACATGTTTGTTTTCAAGACCGGATCATACCAAAGTCATTAAAATGGAAGTAATGGCTTTCCCTCGATGGCGCTCAGGATTGATGAGTTATCATTACGGCCGACTAGCTGGTACCATGATAAATGGAATAGCTGTACTGGTAACGTTTTAATAGATGCTCAAGCCATAAACTTTACGTTGAATGTGGACGTTATTTTAAAATTGAAAGATAAAATCGATTTTTTTTGTATAGTACTTTATGCCAAAAGATGCCTTGGTAAATTCAATGCCCTTTTTTGATTCATGAAAAGTTTTAGATTATAATTTAGAGATTTGTATCTAAATACACAGATGAATTTACAGAATTTGTATTGTCTCCTTCAAAATGAAAATCGAATCATTTTTTTTAAAATGGCCCTTTATGTTTAAAAGATTTTTTTATTTTGCACATTACTACATTGTAAGATGTATGCAATACTATACATGTATGTATGTATCGTAGGTTGGAGGCCTAATTACGGTAATAAAATAGTGTATTGTACTGTAAAACATTCTTAGGAAACACCTTTATATAACTGAAGAGTTTGTGAGGACACCATAACAAAAGAAAAGTATTTGTTCATTAGTTACTTTATATAAAGAAACATTCATCTGACTTAAGATACTCCTGGGAACGTTTCTGCGCGAAACAAATCATTCTGCCATATATTGACAGACAGACAGGAATTAGGTACCCTAATTTAACTAGCTCTTGGCTGGACAGCCGGTCATATCAAAACGATGTTACTAGGATCCCTAAATCCTTTACCACATACACAGGCGTTCTGATGCCTCTGCACCAGTCTACGTGTGCAATCATTATGACGAAAGGGAAAATTTCTCATGATAAATATATTCCCATTTTGTGTCAATGATTTCAATCTATTAAAAAATATACTTTCATTTCAAAGCTGTCCAATGCATGCCTAGATTATTTCGAATTCGGCCGCTGAAGATGCGTTGTATGTGGGAAATTGGCTACCTGGGACGGTATTGGTGTAGCGAATAATTCAATTATTGGCGTAATACAAAGCGCGAACTCAATGATATATAACCGTTGACATAGTCTTCCCTTGACATTTCTCTAACACTGACCTTTTTCCAGAGATCTAGTCTGTGAATCAGAGAGTTGATTAACCGCAAGGTGAACGAAACTTTACCACTTACTTGATGACGAAAAAAAATTCTCACAGTAGGTAGCAGAATATTTGGACAACTGGATAAAACGAGTTGTTCCTAATTTGCTCTCAATGCTTTCGACTTTGTTCTCATTTCATAGCTTTTTTAAGTTACAGATGTCATGACTTTAAACTCTGATATTTCGGAATACACGAATCAAATTGAATTGTTTAACTAGCACAAGCCGGAGTCCTGGGTGTGCTTTCACAGTCTGAATACAACCCCAGGGAAACGGTTAATGTGTGACGGACATTCGTAAGGATAGTAGGCCGGAAAACGGAATCCGTATTTAGACGTTACATGTCACACTTTTGTTACTATCAGAACAGACAGCTTCAACACGAGGAACAGAAGTGTGTCGCTCACATTCAAAACAGCGAATACTTTTGTAATGTACTCTATTCGCTATTATTCTATTGTTCTATGGTGTGTTTGCTGTTTCATTTAAGGAATGGAGAGATATTTTTTCGTTTTCATGTAGGTATGGAAAAAAAACTCTGATCACTCACTATGAAATAGCAAAGCGGTTTCATAGAAAGTGTGATCAGGTTTTTTTTCCATACCTCCATGAAAACGTAAAAAATGTGGCTATTACAGTGAGTAATAAAACATAATAGTTTTTTACAACTTTATTTTCCATAATATAGCACGTCAAACATTAGATCTATTTTGTATAGGTTTCTAGATCTCCAATACAGAATTATATAACGCGGACGAATATTAAAGATGATGTAATTTCAAGTTTCTAGATCCCCATCTCACCACATGATGTTTATGTGCCAAAACCAATCAAACGGCAGTATTTAAAAAGTAGTACCGATCGCCAAGGCTGATTTTGTTATGAGGTTATAAAAAAAATATCTCAGACAAGCAAAAGTCGTGAATACAAACAAAACTAAAATTATCCACATTGAATTCCTAAATTTAACACTCTTATGAGGACATTAAGATGGAGTCTTCATTCTATTATGGCAATTATTTGTACCAAATATGCGGGGGGAGGGGTGAGTCAAGTTTCCAGGACCCCATCTCACCACATGTTTATGTGCCAAAACCAATCAAACAGCAGTATTTAAAATGTAGTACCGATCGCCAAGGTTAAATTTGTTATGATGTTATGAAAATAATATCTCAGCCAATCACAGACAAGCAAAAGTGGTGAATACAAACAAAACTACAATATTTCACATTGAATTACCTAAATTTAACACTCTTATGAGGACATTGAGATGGAGTCTTCATTCTATTATGACAATTATTTGTACCAAATATGAACGTGTTCGCAGTGAATAGGCTTAGCGACGAGTCTGACCTAAAACATAAGTACGTACTTTTATATTCCAGCAAATATTTGTAGGAAGTATATACTTTTCTGTTTTAAGCGGTCTTTTCATAAGTGATGTGCTCTTCGTTTTAAGAAGTTTTAACTAAAAACATTATTATACATGTCACATTATGTATCTGATGTATATTTTCAACATTGATGAAACTTAAATGGAACAATAAATTGTCAAAATGGTAAAAAGATGAAGTCGTTGTCTTGAAAGAAGAAAACTGGCACCCAGTTGTGTTTTACATGGAAATATTTTGGCATTGCCCCCCAAGGGATTTACTGTCATCTGTAACAGAATCTCTAAATGAAGATCGATTAGATTCTGCAAATGACGTACAATCAGCAAAGCGAACTAAGTTGTTGACTTTAAACTACTATGGGTTCATTGTTATTGGACAAATATAGAACACGAATATTCGTGAGATAAATTGCTTTACAATGATGAATATTTTAAGAAATGAATGGATGACAAAATATATAAGAACTGTTCTCGTAGAAAATTGAATTCATCTGTTCGTGCTCGACACAAGGTGAATGCGTCTAGATTCAATCTAATGTTATTTTAAAATCACGCAATACAACATGTGTTCATCTGAAATTAATTTAACCCTTTCCCTCATACAAACAATTCTGCAGAATGAATTGTGGAAGACAGTGGTACAGAGGTAGAGCGTCAGCCTCTCATATCAAAGGTCCCTGGTTCAAGTCCTGTGATGAGCGGGTATTGACTTTGGGATTTTCCACACAAACGGCGCGAGTACTGGTTAAGTCTCTAGGAAGCAAACCAAAGGCTTGTTTCGCAATCGATGTAAAATAAATAAGTTTAAACTAAACAATTCTGCAGCAGACGACTTTGAACATATGTTGTCAAAACATAGAAAATCTCCATAATTGAATGGACATTTGTGCAATTTCTTCTTTTGACACTATGTTTTCAAAAAGCCGTCTGCTGCAGAGGCGTCATAAATCGTCTATATAAGGGAAATGGTTAAAGAATTCCCCAGTTCTCAAATTCAACCGCCTTGTTAGTGTAGCAGTAGAGCGCTAGCCCCGGGTGCAGGAGGACACTGTTTCGGTCCCGTCCGAACTGGACAAAATACCATAACATGGTGGGAATGTTGTTCACTCCTTTGCGCCAAGGAGTATGGCGTAAGCATAACGACTGTCTCGTTTGTATTCAGATAAATAGACTAGTAATGCTGCTATATTACCAACAAATCGCCATGATATAGCTTGAAAATGTTGACAGTGTCGTAGCATACCATTCAAACAAACATAAAACAAATTATCTCGTCTTAACCAGGCTGGAAGCTAAGAGTATAAAGGGACATCAGTATTGTGAGCCGTTCCAAGTTGGTTCTATTGAACAAATCGCGTGTATTGTGTGTGTGTGAAAAGATTTCAATTGAGCTGGCAGTCTCGTGAAATCATATTCCGCTAAAATGCACTCGAGAGTAGAATACACCCTTTCAAACCAACACGCATTGCCAATAATACATTCTACCGTTTATAATAAGAGGTTATTCGATAGACTTAGATTTTGATATATGTGCTCCTAATACACGCAAGTTGTTCGTCATACGCTATTTATGTTTCTTTATTGGATTACGCATTGTAGAGACAAATAGTTATAATAAATCACAGTGTTGAACCCTTATCCATGCAACCGGTCTAAGCGCAATTGCGTTTTAATACTTTTATTTTCAAATCTATGGAGAAGTCAATGATAAATGTTGAGTATATGAAAAGCGAACGATAACGACAAAATAGGACTGCAAGTTGTGTTAGTCTTAAAACGCAAAATGTTGTTAAGAGTCGCATATAAGGATGAACAAATACTTTTATTTTACACTTTCCCACGAAGAACTAGTGTGCAGTATACAACTTTCAAAGTGTCTTGGCAGAAATATTGAAAATATCTTTAAATGAAAGATTAATTACTGGATGTAGTTGAAAACATTTCGGTAAAAAATGAAATTACTAATAACGATCAATATCACCTTTTGTAACAACGGATTCAAACGTCTTCTTCTGAAAATGAGTCACAAAATCGAAAAGGGTAACAGAAGGGAGTCTGTACAGATGTTTACCCCTTCTCTCATACAGACACTTCATGACGCATGACGTTGTTTGGATTGGATTAAGTACAGCAGAGACAAATCGTTATAGTAAATAACAGTGTTTAACAAGATATTTTATTTAAATACGAATGGGCGATGTCATTGAAGTTGCTGATTAAGATCATTCGAATATACGACGGTATACATGCATCCATTTCCCTCAAACATACGCTATCTAGCGCATCTGCACCAGACGACTTTTGAATACACTGTGGCAAAAGGAGACATTTACACAATATGTTTAACTTTAATAAGTCAATATTCTTTCATTTTCTGATAGTTTCATATATTTGACTACTTGCCTTTCAAGTCGGCTGCTGCAAATTTTGTGTTTTTTGTAAAGGGTTAAAAACGAATGGAGACAGAAGTTGAACTTACTGATTTATATCGTGTGTTTATATACGACAGTAAAACGCCTAAACCGTGTACAAAAAGTAAGATATATTGAAGTCGTCTACATTGAAAACAGTTTCCTTTTTGTCCTTCCTGCACAGACATCACGTAGTATTTGCCATTTGCCAAAAACTGAAGCCATAAGTGAATGTTGATCAAATATGACATCCATGCCTTCCTTTCTTGGTTTAACGACATCATCATTTACACTTAGTGACTGTCCAAAGTACATCGCCATATTTCCAAATGTCCTAAGTATATGTCCATATTTCCAAATGACCAAAGTACACATCCATATTTTCCAATGTCTACAGTATGCCACCATATATCAAAATGTCCAAAGTACACGTCCATATTCCTCAATGATCTTAGTATACTACCATGTTTCCATTGTCTTAGTTCACGACCATATTAGTCAATGCCTACATTATGCCACCGGCATATTACACAAATGAATGTGTCAACATGTTAAGGTACGTATTGTTGATACCCTACCATCGAGCAACCATGCAAGCAACAAATAACTAATAAAAGTAGCTGTATTTATTTGACATAGTAATAAAATGCAAAGTTTGTAGAATCGCCTAAATCGAAATGTATTCCACAGAATCTTGAAAAATAAAGAAACGTTGTTCGGTCGATATTATTCTGACGGAACTTGTTGTATTTGCCTTATTCTTCTGGGATGAATGATTTATTAATTAGGGTTTAAAGCATTTTTGACAATATTTCACGGTTCAACCAGTTACGTGTAAACTACCCATTCGTTTATTGGCTTTGGTAGCATCAGAACTCCGCACAATATGATATGCAAGCAACTGGATGATTAAGTTTGGTTCCCGACTTCCTTTGATAATCCTTTACGCAGGGGAATGTACTCTACTGGATGATGTTCAGCATACAATGTGGAAGAAAAAATGACGCTTCTAAGTCGTATTGATGGTTGTGAAACGTCGAATATAATGATTGTTCGACCTCACAACCAATCAAATGATAACCCGCGTCCCTACCTAATGGGCTACCAATGCCTGGCTGTCATGAAAGGAATCTTAAATATACAACGATATGAATATGAGGTGTCCAACTGCCTCGGTGGCATAGTGTTAGAGCGTCCGCCTCGGATGCGGGAGATCGTGGGTTCGAACCCTGGTTGGGCTGTAAGAAGGTTAGTCATGGCACTTCCTTCTTAGCGCTTATGGTTTCGGTTCCGACTAAATCCTCGCTGGTGACAGGATAAAGAGAGCAGAAGTGCTGGTTAAATTGAACAATTGTTAAAACCGGCACAGAACACCAAACAAACATGCAAGCAAAATGTATTTGAGAGCATCATTCCTTTAAAAACAACTAATGTGATGTGCTCGTCAAGATTTGATTTCGCGACAGGTGTTCTAGATGGTAATGCATTATTATACCATTCAAAATAAACCGTATAATGAAGGCGTTCTACGTTATGTCTTGCATCGTGACAACTTGATTGATAAATAGTTATTTACACGTTAGACAATGTTCCATTAATTTGTCATAAATCCATTTGCAGAACTTAAAAAACTGAGTGGGATTCTTTTTTTTTTTAGATTAGCTATTTTTGTAAACACGCAATGGTACATTCTGAAAACGTTCTTTAGATAAATGTGCAAATATCTAAAGAGGTGTTCTATTATCTTAAAATAAAAACTATAACTTATTAAGTTGGTAAAAATGTTTCTTCACTGTATTAAAATAATCCAACATCAAATATCATTGTCAAACTAGTTATAACGTATGAATTATTGGTGTGGACATTAAATGTATCGCATGCTCAAAGTACCTAAACGTTACTCAGTATATTTAAATCAAATTTACAAAGGAAAAAACATGTTTTTTCCATACACCTTTTCACGTATGTTGTTATTCGAATTTATATAATCCCAGAAAATCGTGTTACAAGTTTTTTAAGTTATGTCCATCCTGTATGCTTGTCAATTTCTCTTTAATCCGATACGGTAACTCCTTCAACATTCATAACTTTTTCGAAGGCATTTTAATCAAGACCTTACATCGTCTACACAGGGAAGTGCTAGGCTTGGTTTCATGCGAGCACTCCGCTACTGGTCGGGAGAATGTGCGCAGCGGTACCAATTATTACGACCCGCTGAATTGAACATGAAATTTTCACATTTAATATCGTAGATGTTTTAAAACACCAGTCATGTTGAAAGAAAATAAGGTCTGGTCTTATATGTTTAAACTCTGCAATAGCATTGAAGGTGTTGTTTCTAATACCCTCTATTGAAATTTAAGTGTATTGATATTTTGTTCTTGTATTATCAAAACTTGAAAATAAACAGTAGGAGGTGAATCGCTGGAGTGCCCTGTCAACATACAATGGAATTAAAGAAAATATTTTACAATCCTTAAAATCAACACAAAACACACACATTGTATTAAATTTCCTTTTTATACTTGTTTGATAAAGTGTCCAATGAATCAGATTTTACAAGCACTTAACTAATTAAGCCATACCATTTTATATTACACAATTTTGACTAACATATCAGCGTGTATTCAATGTATGTATTCTCAAAACAAACGTTTTCACTGTAAAGCTTTGAATAGATAGTTAAACAATTTATTTTGAAAGTATTCAGAAAGCTTTTGAATGGGATTCAACTGATTACTTAACAGTATTACCCACGAGAAAACCAGCATTATGGACTCTGCGTAATGTATCTTACAGCTAATCCTGGCCGACACATTCCGTCTCTGGTGGATAGAGGTAAAGAGAAATTATTCCTGAAACAGAAAACGAAAAGTGTATCTGGGTTAACCTGCGTGGCATGCTTAGGCTGATCCGAGTAGATACTTTACGCAGAGTACACAATGTTGGTTTTCTCGTAGGACGGCTCTATTATTGATAAACCATTTCGTCCAATAAAATATTGTTTCTGTGTTAGTGTGTACTTTTGCAGTTGAAATATAAAACTTTATGTAATGTTTATGAGTGTTTAATGTTTACTTTGTACATTAAACTATCAAATTTGGCTAACATTATTAACACTTCTGACAGATAACCAATGTAGTGAGTAACAATTGCTGAATTTATAAATTAAAAATTTATAAATTAAACTAGAAAAAGGAAACTGGATGGTTTAACGCTTTTTTCAACAATGTTTCAGTCATTTCACGGCGACCAGTTACCCTACTCGTGTGTTTCATGGCTTTCTCCCACCAGTTATCCACACGACATACTTTCCAAGCAACTGGTTGCTTTTCCACATAGACTGTTAGATCATTGGTGAAAAGCCAAAAGATCAAAACAAAAAGGTCCTATCTGCAGAATGACTTAATGTTGTTATGTAGAAAGGTGCTATCTGCGATGTATGAGGGCAAAAATGGGTTATATGGCATATAGCCCCTTTCTTACCCAGAGATTAATTGTTGGTAATTGGATCCTCTGTGCTAGTACATGTGTTTATTTTTTGTTTTTAAACTTGATACGATGAACACTAAACTGTTTGTATAGGAAATATTGCGGACAGGATATATATATAATTTATTTACAAGCAATGGATTACATTGTGTTGCAATTTTCACCAGGTTGAGACTGTAGAGAAGAGAAAACATCGTCAATTTTAAAATATATCCCCACTTTGCAAGGCTTTAGTTGATTATTTTAATACCTAAAGAACTATTTACAAGTTTCGGAGCATTTCTCTGATATTAACGATATTGATAGATTACTAATTTGTGATAAAAACATCCTGAATTTATCTGTCGATGTGTATATAAATACCAGTCAAGGAGACAGCATACCTCTCGCTTTAGCAAACGTTCATTCACATGTAAAGACTTTTTCAAGTCAACTGATTGTAATTTAGACAGATATTGTGCCCCCAAGTTGAAAGCGAAGATCGTGTAGAAAATCCTGCAAAGTTACAAGCACTATTTCGGTGTAGGCCTTGCGATTTTCAATATGTGTAGGCATATACTATAATGCTCGATCTCCAACTCAATTAGGCTACACTTTCAGCATTGATTGCTAATTGACGCTGTATAACGTGTACACTGCATGCCATCGTGTCCTTTAAACTTGTGTAAACCAATCTTATCATCTATATACGCTTTCATATATTGCAACAACTACAAAATAAATATTGAGATTTAAGAATAATCGAATACCAATCTTACAATCTATTTATAGAACCTTTTGGAATTTCCAGATAACATGTCAGCTTCCCGTTTATAGGTCGCTTTTCAGTTTAGCCTGTTGGTGGCTAAATGTAATAAGAGGCTATTAAGATTTAGTCTGAAAATGGAATTTTTGCAATGTTAGTGAAAACGGGACCAGGTACGAAATAAGCACGTTCATGTGGCGGTTTAATGGAAGGAAGTGATTTAATTGGTTTGCAGTAAGACATAAAAAAAGTCAACGGGCTGTTCAAAACTGACTATGTAAAAAGAAATTCGTTGTTGGTGTTTCTGTTAGCATTGGTTGTCAACCCAATCGCCACAACAACTAGCATATTTAGCTTTTCCTGGAAACAAGCATCATGATGTTGCAAATCAAACTTTAAGCATCATGATGTTGCAAATCAAACTCCAAACATTGATTTATCAGCAAAAACATCAACTCATCTAGATGTAACACCAAGGAAACCAGCAGACTACCAGTACCTATATACAAAGGGGAAACAGTTATTCGGAGAAGTTAAAAACAACATAATAAATGTTTATTTATATTTAATACCAAAGCGATTTTGTTTCTTTCAAAAATGTGCATTTATCCGAATATATAAGAAAATCAGTTGCTATTTTTTTTAAATAGGGTCTTGAAAGTATAATATCTTTGAATATAATGTCACAAATCTTTCAAATAGGGCACTCAAAAATACAATGAAGTTTAATGCATGTTGCAATTGCAGGAGAAACACAAACATTGAAGTCATATCTACATTGAACTAATTGCCATCTAGTGTCACAGCCAGATATATAAATGTCTTAATGTACATTGAAAACTACCAATGTCAGAGGTCAAGAAAAATAATTTGCTTTCATTTGACAGAAAGATAATAAGACCCATTTGCTACCGCAGCTCTTACACATATAGTCCAGCCTACGACAACTGAGTTAGTATTTTTGATATTCAGAAAATTCTAGTTGAAAATAATATGGGTAAGGATAAACTGGTAGTTAAAAGCAATTTCCCCTGTTTCCTTCAATGATATGTATAAGTCATCACCTGAATATGCATCGGGTAAAGGTAAAACTGATCTAAGAAAATGAAAAAAAAAATGTTTTAAAAGAGGAAAGACTTGAATAATATCACTTTTGGGCATAAAAGACCGCATTGTAGGTTTAAAGAAAATTAAAGCATTTTCTATTACTAAACTATTTGACGTTACATTAAAAACAAAAGGTGCTATCTGGCAGATGTCACTTTTTTGCACTAAATAAAACTAGACAGAACTGAAAATCACGTTGTGCAGAATGGGGCTATCTGCAAATTGACCTTATTAGGCATGACAATAGACAAATAGGATATTAAATGATACACTGTTCAAAGATGTTAATGGTTATATAAAAATAACCAAAGCACTATGGTGCTGACGGCCAATGCAGGGAGAAAGGGGAAGAACGGGAAATGTGAAAGGAAATAACAATTGCAGCTTATATGTATGTAGTTATTGTTAAGAGAAGTTAACAGATCATATCAAACATAGTAAATATTATTAAACTGGCATTGGCAAAGTAGGATACTATTTTCAGATATTAGAGATATTCATTTTAAGCGATATTTCTTCATTCGTCCAAACATGTAAAAATTAATTAAATTACTAAACAGCAATAATAAGCAAAAACTGTTAAACCTTGCAAAATATATCAAGGAAGCCTTTACCCGTAAAAGTAGTTTAATTAACAATCTTCTTTAACAATTGATGCAGTAAGATAAATTAAGAATATACTCCTATTACGCCAACAAAGACAAAAAGAATGGAAGTGCTACTCTTCTTTAAATTATTAGTAAACGAGCTCAGCCCGTTTCTTAGATATTTCCTTAATTGGGGGAAATTTCCTATATTCAGTATGGGAAAGATTTGGGTGCAAAAACACTATGACCCGGTTCGTGAAATCACAATGAAATTACATAGAACAAAGCGGGAAACCAGGACCGACATTTTTCCATATCCGGCCGACGTCACATCCATCCAAATCCAGCTGGTCTCCGAATTAACGAGAACAACTACTTCTTTCATCCAAAACGCCGAGAACCAGAACTTATTCGGCTACGAGTTTCTATGCTTCAGGTAAGATTTCTTATTTCTGTCGTTATGCCCTGAATAAAATAAATGAACATAGGAAATTTCATTTTGGCGTTGATGTAAAATCAAGCTGTAGATTTAGTGTAAATCTGAGAATCAGCGATGTTTTGTATTCATTGACGGATTTTCCTGGCGAACGAATTCGAGTTTCACTGTCTGATCTAAGATGCGTATAGTGCTAAGTGGTAAAAGAAATTCACCCTCAATGCTAAGCAGACTTCTCTTAAGTCGCCAGTCCTTCTGACAAAAACTCCTTCGGACTGTCAAAGAGCAATTCAATACTTGGTTGAACAAAGCGGTTACTTGAAACATCCTGTGACCCACATGTATAAATTTATGTCTAAAATGACCCAGTCAGAAAATATGTCACTAGGCTAAATTGGAAGAAAAACTTGTTTTCACTATTATAACTTTTTACCTTACTATACTATTTGAATATGGGTATGTTCATGTGATGCAGTGAATGTTTAAATTGTTGATGATTTGAATTTGCACCCAAAGATGAAGTAGGGATACCATAGTGTACAAAAAACGATCCCAGTTCCGACAGCTTGTAACATATTGCTAGACTATGGTAGTCACACACTTACAGTTAAGATCCACTAGACGATGTGCTCATATTAGTATTGACGTAATACTTTCCTATTATTATTTTTTCATATTTTCTTTTATGATTATTATTTAGTTTATTTTTTTATTTTCTTCTATTTTGAATGATAAACATTAATTTGTGTGTACATTTCGTGTAATTGTAATTAGTTTGGCTAGAAACTATGTAGTTTACATCATTAAAAATATATATATATATATATATAACGCTCACCTGAGTGCAAGAGCTCACAAGTATATATACAAATTAACATGTTTCGTCGCACGGGCCCTACGGGGCCCCAGGTGAATCCGCCATGCGACTTCTTTGTTCTTCTCCGTTCTCCTTCGCGAATGTTAATAAGCTTCCATATTTGACATCTCGGCGCATTAATTGTTAAAGCATGTGTTAAACTTATATTGGAGTACTCATGCCTAAAGGTTTTTCACGTATGTTCCAACAACCTTAGAATGATCTTTCTTTTTGGGGGGGAACCTTTTAAATGCAGATTTGTTGAATCAATGATGAGCTATTTCCTCGCGCAGTCTTACTCTGCGTTAATCGGTGCTAACAGCAATTGGCAGACTGCCAAAAAAATGGTTATATTGCTATGACCAGGGGCTAAACTAGAAAACCTGATTTTTTATGAAACTCACTTTCCCGAAAGTTACAAAAAAAGCATATAGCACCTTCTTGCAATATCCCCTCGAAACCTTTCCCCTTATGCAATTTATGGTCCTATGATGTCAGTGAATTTTATTGTCATGATCATGATTCTGTCAAATCTGTCGATGCGAAGGAGATATTCCTTTGAAATATGAGCCGTCTCGCGAGAAAACCATCAGTTTGGACTCTTTTCGCCTCCTGTGGATTTTCTGTTTCAGGAATCACTTCTCTATACATCTATACCCCCGAGACGGAATGTGTCGACCGGATCAGTCTGCGCGGATAGCAGTCGATACATTACGGAGATGCCATGATGTTGGTTTTCTCGCGGTATGGCTCATATACAAAACAATAGTAATTAAAACCAAGGATTACTTGGCAAGATATATAAGGATTAGCCCGCTGATTGGGATTGCCCTCTGCTCTGCTACAAAAATGTGAAATTGATAGAAATTCGATAGAAACTATCTCTCTCTCTATCTCTCTCTCTCTCTCTCTCTCTCTCTCTCTCTCTCTCTCTCTCTCTCTCTCTCTCTCTCTCTCTCTCTCTCTCTCTTCCTCCCTCAATCCCTCCCTCCCACCCTCCCTCCATCCCTCCCTCTATCTCTATGTCTCTATGCCTATGGATGTCTGTCTCTGTCTCTCTGTCTCTGTCTCTTTCTTTCTTTCTCTCTCTCTATCTCTCTCTCTCTCTCTCTCTCTCTCTCTCATTTTCTCTTACAGTCAACTCAGAAACATAGATAGAGAGAGAGAGAGAGACGCACACACACACACATACACACGCACACACGGACAGAGATACAGAGACAGACAGTCAGACATACAGAGACCTTTCATACATACAGACAGACAGACAGTTAGACAACAAGACATACATACAGACAGTCATACATACAGAGAGAGATGAACATAAAGAGACAGATATAGACAGACATATAGAAAACAAACATAAATAGACAGAGAAAGAGAGGGTGATCTGTTGAGACAGACATACATACATATAGACAGACATACAAACAGACACAGATAGTGGACAGAAATAGAGTGTGTATGTGTGAGAGAGAGAGAGAGAGAGCGAGGCAGACAGACATACATTGAGAGACAGAGACATACTTTCTCTACATTGTTGTTCTTTATGAGTAATTGACTTACAGCATCTAACACAGATGTTATTCTCGTTCAAGAATGTTTTTCTCTCTTGCAATGGTTTTGATCTGAAAGCTCCTCATTCATTTAAACTATGACCATTCTTATGTAATGGACATTCATACATAATCTGATCTTGAAACACTTCTGTTTTCCAGTTTGAGATAGTTTGGCGCGTTTCATTCAATTTCTGTTTATTGTCATAATCAAAGTCAAACGCAAACCCTGGGTCATTGCGATTTTACGGTTTTCCCCTATGAAACTACAAAATATTCAAAATGGGGGAATGGTTCACTGTATATAAGCCTGTATGTGGAAGCTGTGGTAACCCGACGAGAAGAAACATCGAGAGAAAAACATTCATTTCCGCTGCAGGGGAAAATATTCGTGAATAGATTTAAGGGATAAATTTTATCAATTCATACCGACCAAAAATACTCTCAATGGACAGTTCACATAATGTTTATGTTAATTATATCTAGGCCAAGTTCGAATATGGGCCATGCCGGGTCACTAGGTCACAAGGCTAAATCGAAGACAAACCTTGTTAATACTCTTGAGGCCGCATTTTGACTTCAGCAGCTGGAACATTTTTCAGAATGTTTGTATTGATGGTATCTAGTCCATGTTTGAATATGGGTCATATGAGGTAAACAAAAATAGGTCACTAGGCCAAATGAAGGACAAATTTATAACACTCTGGAGGTTGCATTTTAATTATTTGTCAGAATAATTGTCTTGGTGAGCTTTGCATTTTTCAAACACTTTCTCGAAGTCTAGTACATGGTTTAGAGAACTATTTCACTCGATGGAAGTTGATTTAACATTGTCATTTTTTCTGAATATAATAAGGCTGGAACTTTAAAATAGTATGCCTAAACCTGCTGTCTATTTTTTCTTTGATTCTTCATATATTAAATGTGTATTCTTGTGAGCTCTTGCACTCAGGTGATCAAGGTCCTCCTGTTTTTAAATTGGCACTGATCTTTCAACAAAAAATACATAAACATAAGCTGCAATTCTTATTTCCTTTCACATTTTCCCTTCTTCTTCAACCTTCCGGTAGTTCCCAGGCCGTAAGCACTTCCGTGCTTTGATTTTAAGTGGCCAAAGTCCCTCCGAATGTGTTTTTCCAAATGTATCACCGAATGCTTTCTGTTTGCTTTCCGAATGTTTTCAGTGTATGATTTCAGAAACTTTCCGACTAGAGCAAATACTTCCCGCATGTTGACTTCGAAATATTTTCTTTTCTAACGCTTTCCGTGTGCTTTCTGAATGCTTTCAGAACACGGCGAATCGACCTAAATAGACCGAACTCTTTATACAAATTGTGCGCACACTTTACGAACGTTTTCGGCTTAATCTGACATCCGGCCGATGCATTTGTCATGTTCTAGGTCCATTCGGGATGTTCGGAAAGCATACGGAACCCAGCACCTCCAAATGTTCATTCCGAATGTACCAAGAACTAGACGCATGCTTCCTGAACGTTTTCCGTAAGCTCCTAGAATGCTTCCCAAATACTTCCCGAGTACACTTGTCGCCACATTCGGATGGATGGTCGATGAAAATTATTTTGAACATGCACGACACATTTTTGGAGCTACCGAATGCCGATCCGTATGCATCCGTACGTAGCCGAACAGTCAGTAATGCCACAGTCAGACACACACATTACGGATAGGGCGGATAGTTGCGTATGAAATCCGCAGTCTTCCGCAGAAATGTATGGGTGTGGCCTATTTTCTTGATGAATTTACGGATACAGTAATCTATAGATACGAATAGATACGTATGGTTGAGTATGGCAGCGGAAGTCAGCGGTTTCTCAGTAAATTGACACGATGCGGATAGATACGGATTATTTACCTTTCATTACCTTCTGCTACCTGTAGATGCGGATAGATGCGGTTATATATTGTCATATATGGACTGTTGTGCATGCCTAGCGGAAAGAAGAGGTCACGTACACAGTCGTCATTTGAATTTTAAAGAAAATACATCATCAAATCATTAAAGTTGTGTAAAGTTTATCTGGGAAAATCATGCCTGCAAAGAAGCGGCAGAAGAAGAGTAAGCTTCCAAAGGCACACACTCCATCTCCAACATCTCACCAGGATGATAGTGATGGAGACACTGTGATGGACTGGAAGTATCGTGTCAATCAACTCAGGCATCACCAGCCAGAGGTAGGGGACGTGTGCAGTGCCAGAGGTAGTGTTCTCTCAGCGCGCACGTCTATGGGGGCTTCAGCCGCCAACCGTTGTGAACACTCAGAGTGCTGTTTCTGCGCAAGGTCACTCCGCTGCACAGGATGGCCACAAGCCGCGTTGCACTTCTGCACCTATGTTCACCTGTCAATATTTAGACATAAACAGTTTGCCCATGAACACTCCGTAGTTTGTCGGTACTGCACAGTCGGATGATATATTCATTGCATGGATGGGCAAATACAAGTGTATTCGACATGGATATGGTGGATCTGTTCCAAAAACTAATTAAACAGTTATGATTGACATGTTATAAGATGTGTGGCATTATATGTTCAGAACACTTAAATGTTG
>JAUELF010241956.1:0-12518 GCA_031471495.1 Clinocardium nuttallii | reverse complement strand
TTTTCGTTCATTATGATTGTTTCGTTCAGAGCGCAAAATTCCGTTCCGAATTCGTTCCAATCACGTTTCGCTCAGATTGTCAATTTCATGATGGACTTAACTGTATTAAGAACAACTTAAAATTAACAAATATACCGTTCACAAAATGGTTTCGGGAAAAAACGCGATTTTCCAATTTCCTTCTTCGTTCCGTCTGAAGTGTAACTTTTGTTATAGACGACTTCCAACCCGGAAACTTGTGCGATCCGTAGGGTGCGTAGGCACGACGCGTAAACTATCGCCTTTACGAGTGGCGTTGATATGGTTTCGGGAAAAAACGCGATTTTCCAATTTCCTTCTTCGTTCCAAAGTGCAGTGTAACTTTTGTTCTAGACGACTGCCAGTCTTATAACTCGTCTGATCCGTAGAGTGCGTAGGCAGGACGCGTAAACTATCGCCTTTACGGGTCCAGCTGATAGGGTTTTAGGAAAAAACGCATTTTCCCGATTTCACTCTTTTTTGCATGTGAAGTTTTGTTCTAGACGACTGTCAGCCCGGAAACTCGCCTGATCCGTAGAATGCGTAGACAGGACGCGTCGGATCCAGCTGATAGGGTTTCGGTGATACACAAAGTTTCTCGATTTCCATCTTTGTTGCATGTGACAGACTACCACACGCGGCTAACTTGCGGAAGGCTGGCGTTCCACTACTATGACAAAACGAAAAAGTGTTCCACTCCGGTGACAAAAATCAAAAAGTGTTCCACTCCCGTGACTAACATCAAAAAGTCTTCCACTCCCGTCCGTGACAGGTTCCCATGGAATGAATACCCGTATCAGATGCAGGTTTGATGCGTCGACAAACCACCGTCGAGGCGGCGTTGCACTCCCGTGAGGAAATGAAAAAAAAGAGAAAATAATAAGGGGTCACCGAAATAGGGCCATTTTATGAAATCCCGAGCGTTTTTGAAGTTCCTCTCCCGTGATAAGGCACTGAATACATGTATCAGTTGCAGGTGTTTTTTTGCGTCGACAAACCACGTCAAGGCGGCGTTCCACTCCCGCGAGAAAACGAAAACAATGCAAAAAACAGGGGGTCACCGAAATAGGGCCATTTTATGCAATCCAGAGAAGTTTTATCGTACCTCTCCCGCGATAAGCCAATGAATACGCATATCAGATGTTTGATGCGACTACAAACCACCGTCAATGCGGCGTTCCACTCCCGTGAGCAAACGAAAACAATGCAACACACAGGGGGTCAGCGAAATAGGGCCATTTTATGAAATTCAGGGAATTTTGTGGTTGTTCCTCTCCCGTGCTAGGGCAATGAATATCATATGCAGGTTTGATGTGTCTACAAACCACCGTCGACGGCGAATCGAATCAATTAAAAAAAATATGTCTTACCAAAAAAGTGGTCGGCGATGGGAAGTGTTCTGTCGTATATAAAGGGGGACAGGTCGGTGTGGATTAGACAAAAGAAAAAGACAAAACAAATGTTCTACCAGTCATGCCCTACCCCTACACCGGCTGAACATCGGGTGTCGTGATTCGGGGGTAGGCAGGACTCCGCAGCGTTTTAGGCCGTGCTGGAGCCCGGGCAGCACTTTGCATCTCAAAGCAAAACGTCGGGTTTAAGTACAATTATTAGCTTTCTCTAAACGCAATGACAGCTACCCCGTGCTGTCTCAGTCGGGGATATGAGTTTGTATTCTAGGGACAGTACAATCAATTAAATACAATTATAATCTTTCTATGAACGCAATGACAGCTATTTCGTGCTGCCTCCGGAATATGTGCCCTTTTCTTCCCCCAGGGACATAATATGCGCCTTTTCCTAGGTACAGTACAATCAATTAAATAAAATTATAAACTTGTTCTAGCCAGACCTGTGGAGTGAGTTTGAGAGAATGGTGTTTTATGCCGGTTCAACAATAGTTCTGTGGGTACATCTTTTGTATTTCTGAAACAAGTCAATCAGTTTGTTGATATTCATCTGTTCATTAACTTAACCCTTTCCCAAACGCAACACATTTGAAAACACGAAGGCAAACATTTGGAATAAAGATGATCACACTATGACAAAAGGAGATATTGCTCATAATGAGTGGTCAAAATATCTATTAGACGTTTTAATGATGTGGAAATCGCAGCAATTCTTGTACATGTGTGTTCTTATTTGAAGTATGCACTTCTTATATAATCGTTATACAACGTTCGATAAGGGCTATGACTGAAACTTATTTAAAGATAACAATCGAACGAGTCTACTTTCTATACCACACTTGCATATATGCTACATTATATATTAAATTAACCTTTTAATACATATAAAACATGAAACTAAAACTTTCATATATAATAAAACAGTTAAAAGTCAACAATTTGTATTTAGTCAACGAAAATCACTATATAATCAAAGTACGCTCGGTACTCCATTTTAAAGGAACTGAATATCAGATTATTCCGACAGGTTGACTATTAAGACTTTATGCAAAATTCAACAGTGTTTAAGTGACATCGTGCTATTCTATGATTATGATTATTTAATGTCTCACTGACTGGACAAGAATATAGTGTAGCCTTACTCAAGTATGTCGACTGAAATTGTGAATAATGTTAAACACTCTATGAACACTGACACAGTTAGCCACAGTTTGTTCAAATGTCATCTCTTGCAGAGGCGTCAGAAAGTGTATGTATGAGAGAACGGGTAAACTAGGCTAGAAGCATCGTGGCAATCGTAGAAAAAACTTACATCGAGACATTCTCCTTATCCCAAAACACTTTCAAAGTTCAAACTGTAAATGTGTCAAAGGTATTCTGTTTCGAAGAAAACGTTATAACGAAGTGCATTTGTGTGTTACCCTCACTAAACATACACGAACAATTCACATACACTTTGACTGGCTAAGCAACACGTCTGTCTCTTACATACCTGAGCTGAAATATACACGAGTTTTCGTATGCAAATGTATATATTGTATTATTCTTTTGTATATACACCATACATGAAAACAGCTTATTTGTTCTGTTCAGTTTTTTTTTACATATGACAAATAAAACCCACACACATAACAGACTGAGACAAAGTGAAAACAGATATGTTGAAGTGGCACGAAGACAATTGAGAACGAGCAATAAAACCTCCCAGTTTGACTGTACATGACCCGTCAGACACAGTGATATCACGGACTCAACCATATGCTATACACACATTCGTTTAGGAGAGAGTACAGCAGTGTGATGCCTGGATGTAGGGCGCATGTGCGAATTCACCATCTCTTCCATCTATTACACGCTTAAAAGTAGCCCGACCTTCATGCTCTTGGTATTTGATGGTCAAATAGTTTTTCTTCTATCCAACCATGACATCGATTCCGCCTCGATCACTCTATTCAATAAATACGCCAGGGCCCATTCGAACATCCCACTATAGCTCCGAGCTATGGTGTCATACCCTCTTACATCTTAAATCTTCCTAAATCATTCAATGTCAGAAAATCCACAGGAGTGTTTGTCCGGGTTAGCCTGCCCGGCATGCTTAGGCTGATCCGGGTCGACACTGTGAGTTTTCTCGTGGAACGACTAATTTCTCATCACCGGTGTCTTATTTATTATTTAGTCTAATTTATATATTGAGACGTTTCTTTTCTTATAAATGAATACACGATTAGCGAACAATGTAGACTAATACAATATTCGTGCTGGTTTTGGTTTACATTAATTTCAACTGGTGTTTACAGTTATGTAAACAGGAGCGTATCTTGCTTTAGGCACTGTAGGAACGTGCCTACACATTCTTTCTCAAATGCAGCTGCGACGATATACATCTGCGTAATGTATCGACCAGATCAGCCTGCGCTGTCCGCGCATAATTATGATACATAGCATTGTAAATCACAGCCGTTTATCCAACTTTACCAGGGGCGTAGCTTGGCAATAATCAATGTGTAGGCCGTCTCGTGAGAAAATCAACACTGTGGACTCTGCGTAAAGTATCGACCCGGATCAGCCTAAGCATGCCATACAGGCGTACCCGGATAGACACTTTTCGTCTCTTGTGGATTTTGATTTTCAGGAATCACTACTCTATACATCTATCCCCCACCCCCTAATACGGAATGTGTCGGCCGGATCAGTCTGCAAGGACAGCGCAGGCTGATCTGGTCGATACATTACGCAGATGCATTTTGGGGCATTTTGGGGCATTTTGAGAAAGAAATGTGTAGGCACCTGCCTAAAGTGCCTAAAGGGAGATACGCCCCTGATAATGCACGATTTCATACAACAATTGAGACTTTTGTAGATCAATGTGCGTTGAACGCCTTCACAAGCGTGCAATCTAACCATTGACCTCGTTCGTTACTATTCCTTTGTAGGTCATTATCAACATAATGTATGAATGTTAAGTGTTTTGCGCCGACATTAACAATTTGTCCAGTAATATCAAGTGTTTCCTTGATAAGTTACCAGTACTTCTGGTCCCTTGATCCTGACACCAGCCGGTCAGTCGTCGTCAGTTGCTTATCGTCAAGGAGGGTAACCATTATCTTTTGATACGACCCTGGCGGAGATCGAATAAGCGACTTCCCGTTTATTCGAACACGTCGAGGCGATACCTATCAATACAAAGGCTATCCGATACAAGAGCAAAGTACTTGTCAAAATATCAGGCTTACGTTCAATAACAATGTTATGGTAGCAAACGGTAGTAAATACACCAATCACATCACAGCATTTAACTTCTATATTAAGAACAGCGGCCCATATACAGTGATAAAAGCAGTCTCGCGAGAAAACCAACAAAATGGACTCTGCGTAAAGTGTCGACCCTGATCAGCCTAAGCATGCCGTACAGGCTTACCCGAACGGACAATTTTCGCCTATTGTGGATTTTCTGTTACAGGAATACTTACTCTATTCCTCTATCCCCCTGAGACTGAATGTGTCGGTCCGGATTAGTCTGCGCGGACAGCGCAGGCTGATCTGGTTGATACATTACGCAGATGCCGTAATGTTGGTTTACTCGCGGGCTTACTCATACATACAATACATAAAGAACAATGGTCGAAATGAAAGTTATATAATATTGTTATCTTACAATGATTCCAATTCAACCAAATATGATACAATGATACAACCAAAAAAACTGTATTATTATATAGAGGTACTCATATTTTTAGTCAATTAAGATGGAGAATGCTTTTAAATATATATCACAATTCATTTATTCTTTCCCAAAGCATTTCTTTTTTATTATTTATTTACTGCACTTTTATATCAAAAATTAGTTTATCATATTCCCAATGGCACACAGACATCGAGATATTGATATACTAGTACATAACAATTTCTCTTTACCAATCAAAATGTCTATTCTTTGCTTAAATGCGAAAAATATATACATGGCAAGATTTCCATCAGTGGAATTATGATACGGATTACAGAAATTAGCGGTTTAAGGTTCAAGAGCTGCGTAAAGGGAGTATATGGGACCTATTGCATGCCGATCGTGGCCGGATTTAACATATCACTGGAGCGACTTCATTTAACCCTTTCCAATATTTTGACGCGTTCTGATGCCTCTGCAGCAGACGTTATTTGAAAACATTTTGATAAAAGGTGAAATTGCTCATAACGAGCAACTTTACCTTTGTCACAATAGTTTAGCTTAATTGTTTATACATTCACTTACAGAGATTTGTCCATATTTTTGTCCATATGTTTTCAAAGTCGTCTGCTCCAGATTTATTAAATGTGGTAAAGGGTATCACTAAGACCCTAACTCGCTAGATGAGACTCAATTTACTATATGAATCATTCCAAGAAAAAAAAACCAATAACGACTCTGCGCAATGTATCGACCAAGATCCGCCTGTGCAAACCGCGCAGGCTAATCCGGGCGGACACATTCCATCTCAGGAGAATAGAGGAATAGAGTAAGTATTCCTGAAACAGAAAATCCATAGGAGGCGAAAATTGTCTGTCCGGGTAAGCCTGCACGGCATTTTTAGGCTAATTCGGATAGATACTTTTCGCCACATTGTTGGTTCTTTCGTGGGAGGCTTATATTAAGAAGTGAAGGCGGACATAGAACTTCCTGGTTTAACTTTGTCACATAAACGGCCCGTAAATTATGCTCACTTAATATAATTACCCATCGTGAATAATGTTCTATCTTCCCCTAGAGCATTTTTTATATTTCGTCAACATTTTTAAGTCAACTTCATACATTTGAGCCGACCCTTGAGAAAACCAACATTATGGCATCTGCGTAAGGTGTTGATCAGATCAGCATGCGCTGATCCGGGCCGACACATTCCGTCTCCGTGGGATAGAGGTATAGAGTAATGATTCCTGAAACAGAAAATCCACAAGAGGCGAAAAGTGTCTGTCCTGAATAGCCCGCACTGCATGTTTAGACTGACCGGGTCGATACTTTTACGCAGAGACCACATGGTTGGCTTTCCCGCGAGACGGCTCATTTGTTTATTTATTAAGGTCATGGTTGAGTGTCCCTAAGCAAGGCACGTTTCCTAGCCTAGTTTTCGTGTTTACACAAAGAGTCATGAATAAGTGAACTTCTGACGTGGTGTAACTATTGATAATGTAGAAAGTGCCGTAACATCTCAATAAAACAAAATCCTTCCTAATACGATAATATCAATATTGTAAATATTACCCTCATTCATACAAAATGTGTAATGTTAAAGTTATGACGTGAGAAAACAGCAACAGGTATTTAAGGGTTGTTCCAGGAAAACCAACATCAGAATACAGTTAGCTTGTCATACTATCGGATCCAAATGGCAACTGTTCGTCAGACATTTCATGAAACCCCCTCTGATGTATTGGCGAACAGTGTAGTTACAGATCACACCGCACGGATGCGCAAGTTGTTCTGGATCAATATTTTATTTTATTTCGTTGAGCAGCGCTCCTATAGAGTGTTTTAAACGTGCTGAACTCCAGAGTATTACAGTCAAAGTTTAAAAAATGTTTAAAAGTTGTCTTGAATAAAAATTAGGGTAATAATTTCACTTTCCAGTGCCATAAATATCTGAAGTATGTTTAATGTACAAAAGCCTCCGGCCCATTCACACACACACATACATACATATATTATATAGTATAGAACATGACAGAAGGTGACACAGACATATGTATAAACATCAATAATCGATTGCAGACAAATTCCGTATAACAGTAATATTTAGACTGGACATTAAACAATAAAACATATAGGGTGTTATCTGTGTAAAATCTTGGAATATAAACAATCCTTAAATCGGTATACAGAGTTACAAATTAGCCAAAGGAAAAATAAATTTATCCTCAATAACAATCACAGTATGGACAACTGCGTTCTTATCTATGTCCCATGATATCTACAGTTTCAATAAGAAGACTATACAGAGAACATCTAAATGATGCAAAGTATTTACGAAATTTAGCTACATCTAAAGTGTTAACATATGATTCAACAGACAAATATTTATTTTATAGTACATTTCTCAATGCATGTGAGAAAATGACAAATTTCTCGTCTGAGCACTTTCTTTCCCAAATATTTCTAGAGTTGGTTTGAAGTGACGTGTGGTCTGTACCAGGTAGACTGTTAATGGCTACGTTCTGAGAATGCGTCAAAGATTTCGGTGTGACCGCTACTTGTGAGGCTTTCTTCCGTTGTCTTTAATTAAGACCAGACGTTGATGAATTCAGTCGTAATACTCTTATCTACTAGAGCGTAGAGCATCGTTGCACGATATCCGATTATTAGAGGCTTTGAAAATAATCTTTATTCTGCTATACGGGACTACAAACAGTGTTAACCCTTTCTAGCATATCTCTGTGCAGACAGTACATGCTGATCTGGTCGATACATTACGCAAATGCCATTATGTTGGTTTTCTGGCGATACGTCTCATGTGTTGATTTAGGAGGTCCGGATTTTTTTCGAAATCTTATATCGCCGCAGCTGTATTTTGGGTCATTTTGAGAACAAATGTGTAGGCACGCTTACAGTACCTAAAGGGAGCTACGCCCCTGGAGCAGAATAGCGATATAATAGTCGTGCATAACAAGGAATGGTGTGGCCAGGCTAATGCCATATACCGCCGTGTAGCTGAACGGCCATTGTAAAAGCTATTAAAGTGAAAGTGTGATTTAGTAATACAGTTGAAACTATTTTGGCAAAAGGTAGTCTTTAGCACATTTGACTGTATATTATATATGTTTCACTATTTTTTCTGTAATAAACTTATTTTAACATGTTTCATTAATTGTTTAAATGTATATAATGCCAAATATGATAATATCGAGGACGTTCTTTTTTCAGTGATACTGAGAATATTAACCTCGAAAACATTCACATCATCAAAGAAGTGGATAAAAGGTTTCTTCGTTGTCAGGAAGTGATACATTAACAAGAGCAATTAATTCAATGGATATCTGGAAGTCTTTCGCATATGTCTTTAACCAATGTATCTAATATAATCTTTTATGAGACGTCTATTTCGCAAATTTCTTACTTACATATGATAATCGAGCCGTCTCACGAGAAAACTAACATAACGGCCTCTTCGTAATGTATCAAACCAGATCAGCCTGCGCAGACAGATCAGGACCGACACATTCAGGGAGAAAGAGGTACATTGTATAGAGAATAGATTTCTGAAACAGAAAATCCACAGTAGTTATGTCCTGGTTATCCTGCTCGGCATGTTTAGACTGATCCGGGTCGATACTTTTCGCAGAGTCCACAATGTTAGTTTTCTCGCGGGACGGCTCAATGATCAAGAACAACCACGTGATGTGATGTCATGATATGGGCTAAAATCGTTGTGAGAAAATGGCAAATTTCTCGTCTGAGCACTGTCTTTCCCAAATATTTCTAGAGTTGGTTTGAAGTGGCGTGTGGTCTGTACCAGGTAGACTGTTAATGGCTACGTTCTGAGAATGCGTTAAAGATTTCTAGAGTTGGTTTGAAGTCACGTGTGGTCTGTACCAGGTAGACTGTTAATGGCTACGTTCTGAGAATGCGTTAAAGACTTCTAGAGTTGGTTTGAAGTGACGTGCGGTCTGTACCAGGTAGACTGTTAATGGCTACGTTCTGAGAATGCGTCAAATATTTCTAGAGTTGGTTTGAAGTCACGTGTGGTCTGTACCAGGTAGACTGTTAATGGCTACGTTCTGAGAATGCGTCAAATATTTCTAGAGTTGGTTTGAAGTGACGTGTGGTCTGTACCAGGTAGACTGTTAATGGCTACGTTCTGAGAATGCGTCAAAGATTTCGGTGTGACCGCTACTTGTAAGGCTTTCTTCCGTTGTCTTTAATTAAGACCAGACGTCGATGAATTCAGTCGTAATACTCTTATATACTAGAGCGTAGAGCATCGTTGCACGATATCCCAGTATTAGAGGCTTTGAAAATAATCTTTATTCAGCTATACGGGACTACAAACAGTGTTAACCCTTACTAACATATAACAATTGATTGCTTGGTTGTTTGGTGTTTTACGCCGCTTTCAACAATATTTCAGTTATATGATATCATGGTGTTTACTGGGTGAGTTACCAGTTCTACTGGTCCATTTATCCTGAGACAAGTTATTCAGTCGATGTGCTAACCATGCAGGGGGTGGCGTCCATTACTACCATTTTAAGAACTTGGTATGACCCGGGCTGGGACAATACCCACGACCTCCCGCAACCAAGGCAAACACTTTACAACTAACCACAGAGGCGGTCCCACGTGTAACAAATCTGCAGCAACCGACTTTGAAAACATAAAGACTATAAAATGGAAAATCGCTGTAAATGAAATTTTGATTATTGAATAGAGTTGAAAACGTAGTGGCAAACTGGGGAAGTGCTCGTTTCGATCAAATTCTCCGTTTGTTACAATGTAGTCAAAAGTCGTCTGTTACAGAGTTGTCAGGAAGCGTCTATATTTTGAGAAGGGTTCAGCTTCGCATACTGCTATACAAAATGGTAAACAGCATTTACGAACAATGTATTCCCAAGGCATTCATTATTTCTTAGCAAAAGACGTCTCCGCCGGAAAGGGCAAGAATTCATTCAAAATCAATGCTGATTGAACTAAGAGCACATGGGCTTAGCTTGGAAATAATCAATGTGTAGTCTCGCGAGAAAACCAACATTATGGACTCTGCGTAAAGTATTGACACTGATCAGACTAATCATGCCACACAGGCGTACCCGGATAGAAAGGCGGAATGTGTCGGCCGGATCAGTCTGCACAGACAGTGCAGCCTGATCTGGTCGATACATTACGCAGATGCCATTATGTTTGTTTTCTCGCGGGACGTTTCATTTGTTTATCTTGGAGGTCCGGAATATCTTATATCGCCGCAGCTGCATTTTGGGTCATTTTGAGAAAAAATGTGTAGGCCCGTGCCAACAGTACCTAAAGGGAGCTACACCCCTGGATCAGAATAGCGATATAATAGTTGTGCATAACAAGGAATAATGACCTGGCCAATGCTATATACTGCCGTATTGTAAAAGCTATTAAACCACAATTAAGCGATGAACGTACGATGTAAAATAGCATTAACGTGCAATGCGTCATTGTGCTAAGGCTTGGCGCTATTGTAGGGAAAAGGTCATTGTCAATAAATGTCAATTTTGAAATAAAACTTAACACACAGAGACATATTCAAGTAGCACTAAATATTATGAATGGTTTACTGTGGTATATACAATCAGAGGCATCTGAGTTTTCATTTGATACCATTTAGGGTAAAACCCACACTATTGGTTACTATAAATAGCTTCTCTATATGTTGTTCAAATTAAGAAAAAATAGGTATGTAACTAGAGTTCAACCCCATGCTCGATTCAGACAATACTTTCCGCCGAAACCGTCCTTGTGTTTTTGTGGATACTATGTATAGCATTAATGAAATTAGATCTCTTAATGCAGATTTCGTCGAAAAACTGAGTCTCCATGTGGGCAAGGAATACAACATATCAAAGTTTAAACTTACATAGCCAATCATCGGAATGTTCCAAGCTGCCGCCACGGTCGATTCACACATGCATGAGACATCTGGCCCAATGAACGCTATGGTCCCGTTCCCGTTGTTATAGTGATGCGTCATAGCGTTAATGGCGATCAGAGGGCTCATCTTAGTGTCATTAAACGTATATTCGAGCTTGTTATCTTTTAACAGAGTATTGTTGTTATTAACATCGTCCAGTCCGATGAAGAACGCTCCGGCGATGAGTTTGCCCTCAAAAGCCGTGGCGATATCCTTGAAGTTTGTATAGTTAATGGACGCCATGAAGGACAGCTTTAAAGTTGAGTTCTTGACCTCCGCACTGTACGTTATTCCGGAGACAGTAATAAGAATACTGAACACACATGCTAGATGAACGCGGAACGAGCAGTCTCTACAGGTAAACATAAATGAATTCATGTTGTTCTGATATTCTTCAGCATGACATCGGACCTTATTCTATTGAATTAACTCATTTAGCATATACTCGACAATCTGATCATATATTATACAACTCATCTTAAATGCAGATTGAATATACGTGAACACTATTATAATATAGCTTTATCGTGTCTTCAACAGCCGGATTATACCCTACCGTTGACGTATCTTTAATGACCTTATTATAACTTAATTCAAAAACACATTCAACGTATCTTGGAAGAACAGTCTAAACTCCATTAAAATGCACCCTTTAAGTTTCAACGCACCTTTATTGACCTAATTATAACCAATAGAAATACACCTTTTTCGTATCTTTAACGACCACTTTAAACCCAACTGGAATTCACTTTAAATATATTTTTAACGGCCATAAGATATCCTCTTTAATTACACCTTTAATCGCTTGATATTCACCTTCTATGTATCTAGTTACACATGTGAATTATTTGTAGATGCGGTCAAAGTTCTGGTACGTCTCTCCCGTTATATTTAGGCAATGGGTGGTTTGGTATGGCACCTCTTCGGTGCAGTTCTCTTGATCTATAACGATACAAAAAGTCATGTATAAGTATGTTCAACCCTTAGTCACCAGGGGCGTAGCTTGACAATAATCAATGTGTAAGCCGTCTCGCGAGAAAACCAACAGCGTGGACTCTGCGTAAAGTATCAACCTATCAGCCTAAGCATGCCACACAGGCGTACCCGGATAAAATTTCGCCTCCTGTGGATTTTCTGTTTCAGGAATCACTACTCTATACATATATACCCCTAAGACGGAATGTGTCAGTCGAATCAGTCTGCGCAGACATCGTAGGCTGATCTGGTCGATACATTACGCAGATGTATATTGCCGCAACTGCATTTTGGGGTACTTTGAGAAAAAATGTTTAGGCACGTGCCTACGGTGCCTTAAAAGTTCTGTACCCCAGATTGTGATCAAAGTTTTGAAATGGTGAAACTTCTGCCAATATTGCTAATAGTGACAAATAATGTATACCCAGTAGAAATGAAGCATATACGATCAATATTTACAGGTTTATGGTACTCGAAAGTGAAATTATTTCTC
>JAUELF010241945.1:0-12521 GCA_031471495.1 Clinocardium nuttallii | reverse complement strand
CTTATTTGTCACTATTAGCAATATTGGCAGAAGTTTCACCATTTCAAAATTTTGATCACAATCTGGGGTTCAGCACCGTTAGCATAAGTACACAACACAGAGTCACTCGTGTAGTTGATATGTTTCATGTAACATAGAGGGCTAGAGACATATGTTATAATGTACTAAGCATGCTTGACCTTTTCTCACTACAACAAAGCTGCAGCAGACTACTATCGCAACTCTATTTAATGGATACGTTGGAGTAAACCGGACTTTTGTCTTAATACCCAGTCAAACCTAAGATGACTTTGAAGATGTCCAAATATGGACAATCTTAAATAAAAGTACTGAAAGAAAATTGCTATTGTTACAACGTGGATGGGAAAAACGAAGAATATGAAGTCTATTTATAATTTAATTTATAGAAATTATCCATATCTGTGTAAATATGTTTTCAAAGTCATCTTCGGCATATTTGTGCTATATTGGAAAGGATTAAAGTTTGCACTTATCATGCCCGTTGTTTATTTAAATTTGAACACTGCTATAAATTTATATGTCCGGTTTTAAAGGCAAGTCATATATATTGATCTGTTATACCCAATAAATATATGCCATAAGCATAAACATTTTGACCCATTGCAGCAGACGACTCCTGAAAAGATTGAGGTAAAAGGAGAAAATACTCATTTTACATTGTCCTATTTTGTCCTTACAGTTTCTCACGTATTATCCAATTATCACAGGCTTCAATGTGTTTGGTGCAAAAGCTCTTGTTTTTATAAAGATTCTGCTATAGTTATATTTCAAATCTTTAATCTCAGTAAAATAAATCGAAAAGCTGCATGCAACGTAAATGAGTGTAAAATTTAAATGTTACTTGGGTTTATTTACAGTGGAGAAGCCGAAGTTCCTCCAACAGTTAGCCATGAGTCACAGAGTGCTCAGAGTGTTACTGTCACAAAAGAAAAAAACACTACAGGAGACAATGATGAAGATGCTAACACTGAGACAAAAGAAGCTAACACAGAAAGTCCAACCATCAGGTTAAAGATACTTTTGAATAGCATACGCATGGAAGCATTTTATTTATCTCTCTATATATATTGTAATAATTATAATACATTTACCTTCATTTGTAGAGATTTTTGTGCCAAGATATATTCAAAAGTTATATGTGGCCGGTTTGTTGTTTGCTGGAAAGCGTTAAGATGCATTTTATTTGTTTAATAGCAATTCTCATGCATCTTCTTACAACTTAAATAAATTATTTCTCACATACAACACATCTGCAACAGAGGACTGAAATAAATCAGTCAAAATTATGGAATTTATCTCTGGATGAAAACACAATGGGTAAAGAAAAAATTGCTCATTTTCATGTGTTGGTAGAGGTCAAAAGTTTACCCAACTATTCCAGGAATTAAGCCTAACCCCCTTTCCCACATACAACAAATCTGCAACAGACCACTCTCGAAATGTCTCGACAAAAATATAGAAAATCTCTATATTTAAAAGAGTTTATATAGAGCTGCGGCAAAAGGAGAAATTGCATATTATGAGCAATTTCTCCTTTTGCCACTATGTTTTCAAAAGTCGTCTGCTGCAGAGGCGATATAAAGCGTCTGTATGTTGGACAGGGTAAATATCTTTGGATCGCAATGACATAGCGCTTCCTCTGAGCGACTGTCTTCTACAAGTTACCCTTTGCAATTTTCCGATTGCACATCATTAGCAGAAATCTTTAAAACATAAAAGGAGAAAGTACTTTCAACTCTCTTTGATAGTTATATTTTCATGATTTTTCACATTCTTTTAAAGTCGTCTGCTGTAGGGTTATTGTAAAAGGGAAAGGGTGAAGTTGGTTTAGGTCAAAGAATCCAAGGTAATGTTTCCTGCATGTATAAATCCATTCAACCAATGACAGGATACTTATTTGGCAAGTTTGTTGAGGTTTCAAAAAGTCATAATATTAGCATGGAAGGTGATAAGTCATTGTTTGTCCTCAGATGAGATGCACCAAAAGTAATAATTTAGGATCACGTTAATATATAACTCTAATCCTGACAATTGCTAACTGATCATGTAATCATTAACGATATATACATTTTAAAGTTTTTGAAACAGATTACACTGTGGTACTTTTCCTTCTGATAAGATGTGCCTATTTACCTATTTCTAAAACTGATATATTTTAAAAGTCTGATGCTTACACTCTTTCCCACTTACAACGAATATACGGCAGACAACTTTTAACCAACCTAGACGAAAAAAGGAAAAAGTTTAATAATTGAATAGAGTTGAACACATCGTGGCAAAAAGAGAAGTTCCTTATTATGAGCAGTTTCACCTTTTGTCACAGTGTTTTCAAAAGTCGTCTGCTGCAGAGGTGTAGAGGTGTCAAAAAGCATGTGTTTGAGGTTTAACCTTCGAAATAAAGAAATATATATTATAATCTGTTAGAGAGCTGTATTATTAAAATACAGATGAAATTATTGTGAGATATGGCAAAATTGTTCCTTATAAGTTCTGCAGTATTTCATTTAATCAAGAACCCTTCTGTAGAGGCATACACAAGTTGTCTGTGTCAGGTACAGTGTATGAGCTAAGATTAAAATATAAATATTTCTCTCACAAGAAGGTTTTACACTCCTCAAACAATTCTTTTCAGATCAGACTGGAATTTGTTGGCTGTTTTTGTTGTTGTTGTTGCGGTGTTATATATTAAACAGCCAAGCCAAACAGAGCTAGAATTATTGGGTGCGAAGCTGAACACAATGAAGATATCCCATGGTAAAACTTTTCAGAAGATATTGAGGCATTAGAAAAGACACTAGCTGATAGATATAACTATCTAGAGAAACAGATTAACATTTCAATTAAATTCAATTCAATCCTTTATTGGCAAATATCGACAACATTTGTCAATGACCATTTATAAAGTGGAAGAATATCGCTTAGAAAAGTAAATACATATATAACTACAATATAGCAAATAAGTAATTTGATATATCAAATGAAAAATGTTCACAGTAAGAATAGTTCAGGGAACTTCTTTACGTCATCGCGAATAGAATAACCTTCCAAAATAATCTAAATATATTTATTAATACTATCTTTTTTGAACTTGACATTAATTTATTAAATTTACAAATATTGAGCCATTGCATATTACCAAGAAGTTTTTGTCTGATAACTGAGTATTTTGGACAATATAAAAGAAAATGATATTCGTTTTCGATTAAGTTGGAGGAGGAAACTTTGCAATGTCTCTGTTCTTTTTGAATACCACTTATGATAGCTTTATCTTAAACAAGCAAATAATTTAAGCCATTTGTTATTCGGAATAATATCTAAATACTTTTTATAAGATAATTAGTTTTTGAATTTGGCGAGATATTATCCATATATTCCATTGTTGAATACATTGGCCATATAATCTAGTTTTGAAAATTGTAAAATAATGAAAGTTTCTGTAACAATTTAATCTTATATTTGTTTGGCCCAGATAATCAATTATTGAATTAATCTTTCAAACAATTAGTATTACATTGATCTAAATAAAAGTCATATAAAGAAGGGTTTATGACAGATATCTCAGAAAACGTCAATGCAAATGATCAATATATTTGAAAGTGTACACCCCCAATTAAGGTCTGCACCATATAATAAATAGGAACAACTATATCATCGAACAGAGACATCTTTGTCAACTATTTTAACAAATTACCGTAAGCTCTTAAAGCTTGACATTGGAATACTTGCATTGCTAAATTAAACGTGCCTGTATGATTAAAGACAATACCAAGATATGTAAACTATCGACATTTTCAATAAATTTTCATTTAATATGAAACAATTGATCATTGGATGATATTCCTTTTTTTGAAAAGCAAACATTTAAACTTATATATGTTAATTTCAAGACTCGATTTACAAGAATAATTCAAATCATGACTGGACCTCTGCATACATATAATTAATCAGTTTTGCCCTTTAATAATCGATGGATATACATCAGAGTTTTTTATTATCTGCTAGATCTTTTTTTTAATGATATATGTCCTGTAACATAAAAACTGCATCAATCCATTTCGAAAGCCAAATTGAAAATAAGAGAAAACGTTATTAGACTTGCACCTATTTCTTAAGACCAAAGACAATATTTGGGCAGTTATATTTACCAATGTTATGCCTCTATAACATTCAGGTTTATTGTTGTCACCCTTTGTCTAAGCATCGGGATAAATACACGAATCATAAATAGTAAATAAATCTTTACACACAATGAAGAAATCAGCTACATTATTATCTGCATCACAGCTTTTATTTCTATTAGTAGATATTATAACTTTTTCTATCTCAGATATAGTAATTTCCCTATCAAGTGTGTTAGTAAATTCAGTATTGTCACTATAATAATGTGTGTATCATTCTGAGTTCTTCTTTCATTGGGTATGTTAGAAAAATACTGCGCGAAATCATCAACAGATAAATCCGACTGTATTTGCGAAGATGTATTAGATTTATTTGCATGTTTCCAAATCTTTAGATAATTTAGGAAGTGTCATCTTTTATGTTTTGTAAAATTTCCGTTTATCAGTACGTTTTGCTTGATTAAATTCTGACCTAGCGCTTAGGAAAATGATCTGTTTGTTCAATTTGGCTCAATTAATGTAAACTTCCATCGTTATGCAGAATATAATGTTTATTTTGCCTGCTTACAGGCTATATCAAACCAAGGTATGTTAGATTTTTAGGGTTGACGAGAACTAGCACATACTGTTTTACATCAAAATGAGGAAATATCAAATACTAAAACATGCTCATGCATTCATAAATGTTACTCTCGTTTACAGATGAACGATCTATTATGCTTTGACATACATTCCTTTTGTCTTCTAAACAGTTTGATAGATCATCCTTCATATCATTAATCCACACTATTCTGTCTAAATAAGTACTTTATTTGTACTGTACATATTGTGCAACTGCACTTTAAATTAAATATCGAAGCACTACGGTCACTAAATTTTGATTATGAATGAACACAACAATCATTTATGAAGTAAAACCTATGATAACTGGTGATTAAATCATCAACTGTACTATTTACAGCTCTACCCCTATATATACCATGATATGTGTAGTCTCCCTTTTCTAGCCGACCATTCAAAATAGACAATTCATTATCGATGCACAAAGATACCAGTTTTGGCCAAATGTATTAACAGAGTTATCACTGTGATTACGAGTGGGCAAATAGCATGCGTTTGACAGGGCAAATGTACACATCGACTCAGACTGTGGGTGGCTTAAGAGACAAGGTTGAACGGTTATTTCAAATGGTCGAACATTTAATTAATGCATTCAATAATCACAAGCATGATGTAAACAGTGAAATCCAAACATTGTCAAATAATGAAATCTCTAAGTATTTGAGAGGATATCAAGTTTAGAAAAAAAGCCAGGTTGACAAGATTGATAAGAAACGTAAAGGCATCAGGTATTTTTTACTATTATCTGCAGCAGATGACTTTAAAATTATCAAGTATAAAATATAAAAAAAGACAGTATATTAATTTAATTGAGTTGAAATCATTATGGCAAATGAACAAATTGCTCATCATTATCAATTTCTCCTTTTACCACAATAGTTTAAATAGTTAAATCTACTGCAGTTGTGTCAGAAAACGTCTGTATGTGGAAAAGGGTCAACTATTCCCACTTTCTAAAGGCATGCAAGGGGATTTCAATTATTTTAACTCTTTCCTTGATATAGACATTTCTGACGCCACTGCAGCATATTAATTTTGAAAACATTGTGCTATAATTAAAAACATTGTTGCAAATGCAGTAAGTGCTCATTGTGAGCAATTCATTTTTTTTCCACAATGTTTTCAAAATTCATTTGCTGCATATGTATTTACAGGTGGGAAACCATTTATAAAAATAAAATCTGTGCATGTAAATATGTTTTGCTTGTTTACATTTTATCACAGAAAAGCTGTTTGTGACTCTGGAAACACTTATACAAAGATTTGAAGACTATGATGATAAGATTAAAGAAGCGGAAGTAAAAGTAGAGGATTATGATACAATGATACAAGCAAAGGCAAAGGAATCAAGTGAAAGAATGAAAACCGCATCAGCTACCTTGGCTGAATTTGATGATAATATTAAGAATATGAAGGATATAGTATCAAATAATGAAGAGGAGATTGATACAGCTTTCGATAACCTTTTCAATAAAAGTGAGTCCTTAGCCTATGTTCTAATTTCTTTCTTACTGCTGCTTTCAAAATACCTCAGATAACTATGAAGCAAAATAACGATGAAAGCATTGTGTGAATACATGTAGAAGAAATTGGTTGTCTTTAGCATTTTCTTCATTTCCTACAATGATTTCAGTTTTGAATGGTCTAAATTATTGTACATGTAGCTGTCATCTGTATCAGGATATAGGTTTTCCTGAAAATCGATGTATTTACTCATCTGCCGAAAACAGATATATCGTATAGGTATAAAGGCATGAGACATTCAAAATCATGATACCACGACACATATTTATTTTTATCCCACATGCAGATCCGCTGCAGATTTCTTGTATGTTGGAAAGGGTTAAAATGAGAATTATTAATATTGTTATACTGTCTGTATACATTATACTGTTACACGAACCATACATAATGAGGTTTAATTGTTTGCATAAGTTGCTTATTTCGATATGTATTCATAATGTAACGGTTCAATTTACATGGATATACAATAATTGCAGAGGCTCTATGTAAACAGTCAGGGTTGCGTAGCAGGCTAAATTGTAAAAGTAAAGAGGCAGAGGATTTAGACAAAGTGCTTAACACAGGCCGTTAGACATTATAATTTCCGCTCTCTTTTAAATTGTTTCTGTTAATTCTTGCGCAGCACATATTTAAATCTTGACATATTTGAGCCGCCCAGAAATATGTTTGAGGCAATTTATTTGGCCGCCTGTCGCCTCTTAATGAAGACCCCGTATTTTCAGTCATGAGTATATCGGTCTACTGCTCATTTTGAGCATTTGGTCTACTTTGGATGCTACCTGAAGCTGCTCATTTAGAGCCTTTATTTTTTATTTTAGATGATATATGTAGCTGCTCATTGTGTGCGTTTGGTCTACTTTAGATGATGTCTGAAGCTGCTTACTTTGAGTAATTTTGTCATTTGCCACACATTTGTCAAAGGTAGTCTAATGCAGAGGCTGACAAGTGAAGACTTTCCATCCACAATAAAGAAGACACCCATCTAGGAAGCTTTCTTTAATTATGTCAGTGGTTCAATATTGTATGCTGTTGAGAGTACATAAATTGACTTCTGTAAAGTATAGTTTTCATCCTACCGTAGATGACTTTTGCTCATAATGAACAATGCCTACTGTTGACACAATGTTTCAACTGTTTTCTGTAATTAAACTTTCTTTTATTGAGAAATTCTATGTTTTTGCAAAGATGTCTTCAAAGTTGTCTGCCGTAAATTTGTTACATGTTGACAAGCACTAAATTATTGTTTCGTATAATGTTTTACAGATGTTGCTGCGTTGGTGATTATACTTATTCTTGCCATGAACTTTGGACTGATTGTTGCTGTTTTCTTTTTATGTCAACGGGAAACACCTATAGGCGGGAATCGACAACCCCATGGTGTTGGACAGAATGAAGTGTATGTAAGTGGCCCTTCAATAAACCCTGTCCATTATAAATAAACATGCTGCAGACAACTTAAAAAATTCATATAGTCAACACACAAAAACTCTCTATAAACGAAAGAACAATTTGCATTGAATAAAGTTAAAAAATATTGTGGCAAGAGGAGAATTGCAACTGTTAAGTAAATTCTCCTTTTGCAAGAATGTGTTTTCAAAAGTCATATGTTGCAGAGGTTTCAAAAAGTATCTCTATGTGGGAAAGGGTTGTAAGAAGGAAATTCTCAGATTCAGTTTTATTTCTTTTTCCTTCAATGTTTTTCATACTATCTTAGATACTATCATTCGACCAGATTTCTATTCATTTTATAGTTCAACAAAATATGAAATCGGTGAATAATTATATGAAATAGTGATTAATTTGAATTGTCGTCGGATTATTTTATTTCCGTTTTCGCTGGTACGGACACATTTTCATACCCCTTGGAGACAATCTCAAAAGCATTGTAGGAAACGGAGAAATTACTAGTAAAGAACTCAATGTTTTTATTATATTAATTTGTCTGCCTGTTAGATGTTTGGCAAAAGTGTTTTGTGTGCAGCCTCTAACTCTTCTAATTCAGTACAATCCAGTCCTAGATCAAATCCCAGTCGCACCTACGTTGAAAAAGGCAATTGGTGTCGTCAGTTTTACAAGAGAGTATCAACCAGGTCACAGACATCTTATTCGTTCCGTGACAGACATGATGGGAGGAGGACACAACATTGACGTCGAGTATCATGTGATCTTAAAAGACGAAGATATTACAAATATTCCTCGCTGTAGTCTTATCATCATTTGTGTGGATTTCTCAGACAGGTAAGGCATACATCTGCCCATAACGCTGTTCAAATGATGCCCAAGTGACAGGATTTATGTATATGGCTCTTCAGAACGTGGACGGACAGTGCAGGCCCTGTGGGTAAGCACATGTTTACCGTCATCACCGTTCACAGCTGCAAAACAACTCCTTTTTGCCCCCCGTCAACAGAGGTTTGAAGGGAGTATAGTGGAGTCACCCTGTGGTCGGCCGGTCCGTTGCAATTTTCCTTGTCAGGAGCAAAGCTTGAAAACTACTGGATGGAATTTAATTAAACTTCAAACGATGATAGAATGAGAGGTTGTGCAGTGTACAAGAACCAAAACTCCATCTTATAAAGTTACAGAGTTATTACCCTTTGTTGTGTTTTTTTGTTGTCATACTTTTATCCCAACAATAACTTGCAAATAATGGATGACATTTATTAAAACTTCATAAAATGATAATGCGAGGAAGTAGGGTATACACGAACTATAACCATATTTGAGCTAAATAGAGAGTTATGCCCTTTGTTACATTATTCTTGTCAGGAGCATAACTTGATAATTACTGGGTGGAATATAATAAAACGTCATACAATAGTAGAGAACAATGAGAGGAAGTGCATTATACAAGAACCATAACTATATTTGAGCTTATGATAGAGTGTTTTCCTTTTGTTACTTTTCTTGTCCGGAGCATAACTTGAGAACTGATAGATGGAATTTAATAAAACTGCATACAATGATAGTGCACAGTTGTGAGGAAGTGTGTGTACAATAACCATAACTTTATCTGAACTAATTACATAGTTATTGCCCTTTGTTATATACTTTGTCTTGTCTTAAGAATAATTATAAATATACTGGATCGAATTTAATAAAACTACACAACATTGTAGAGTACAACGAGAAGAAGTACAGTGTACAGGAACCATACAGGAACCATACAGGAACCATAAACTATATTTAAGCTAACTATAGAGTTATTGCCCTGTGTTACTGTTTTCTTGTCTAACGCATAACTTGAAACTTGATGGAATTTAATAAAACTTCATACAATGGTAAAGCACAATGAGAGGAATACTTATAACTTCACTAATTACAGAGTTATTGCCTTTTGATCTTAATGTTATATATTATGATCACTCTCCGTCCATCGTCCGTCGTTCGTATGTCCTCCGTTGTTAACTTTAAGCTTTAAACACCATCTCCTCCTAAACCACATGTCAATTTCAACCAAACTTTAGAGGAATGTTCCTTTGGTGGTCCTCTTTTGAAATTGTTTAACACTTAAATTCCACCGAGAACGTTGATTGCTGCGGCATCAGAAAGGGGGAAAAATGTCCAAACTTTAAGAATCTTCTTCTCTGATTTTGCTTTTCAGATCCCAATATAATTTAATAGAATTGTTCCTTGATCGACCCTCTTCAAAAATTGTTCAAGCCATACTAATTGGTTGAAAAACATGGCATTTAGGTGACATCCGAAAAGGGACAATCACAACATTTAAATTACATTTGTATGAAAGTATTTTTCTGATTTTACAAAAGTTGAATAGGAATCTTACAGTGACCCTTTCCTTAATTTGTTCAAGCCATATTGATTGGTAAGAAAATCATAGCAATTAGGCGTCATTACAAAGGGGTTTAATTAAACTTTTAGCTACAAATGACAACTCCCACAATTCCACTGGACCAATTTTAACTTAACTTCACAGGAATGTTCATTTGTTGGTGTTCTTTCAAATTTGTTCAAAGACTTAGATTATGTGTAGAAGTTTGGTTGCTGCGGCATCAAAAAGTGAGGAAAATACCCAAAATATAAAATCCCTTTCCTAAATAATCTGCTTCTCCAATTCCAAAATAATTTAGTAGAAATGTTTCTTGAGTGACCCTCTACAAAAAATGTTCAAGCCATATTCGAATACGGAAAAGCGCAAACTGACAAAACTTTATAATCCCATTCTTATCAAAAATCTTGTTATATTTCAAGATACAAATAGCCTTTACTGATAAGCCATTTCTTTAACAGTGTCCACTCCTTGCAGTTTCATTTGCACTCCTGATCAAGTTTCCCCAGATATTTGCAGTTAAATATTTGCTACTAGGTTACTATCACTCAGGTGGTCGATTTATGGCCATATTGACCCACGCGTTTCTTGTCCCTCAGCAAAACACAACAACACAAGCATATATTGATTGCCATGAAAGCCAGTGCACTGCACATTCATTAAACAACGTTATTTCTTAATTCCAACATTGCAATCACACTTTTAGTTTCCTATTTACTCATATTCTGCATTAAAGACCACCCGTGACCGAATTATGGTGTTTCCATGGGTGTTCTTTATACACAATAATGTGTTAGTGGCATACAATAAACACATAATCGTAGAGTCCAAATGAGTCATACACAATTAGAAAAGAAATATGCATACACAAGTTGCCAGGTGGTGTCAGTAACAAGACCTGATATATCAACATATAAAGTTTACAGAGGTTCTACTTTATATGCAAGTTCTTAATTTAATCGTTAATTCCATTCATGTCAATATCTCTGAACGTCTGTTTTTGCATTACTTTGCTAAATTGATAAAATCCCAAAATAATTGCTACAATTTTCCATATATTACTTTTTCTTCTTTCTTTTTTCTAACCAAATGAGTCAGAACTAGCATATAACAGAAATCACCAAGTTGGACCATAGTTTATCATTATGAGGAAACCAAATGTAAATGTTTACATGAAATGTTGTGTTTGATGTTTGACCTGTTTTCCAGACATGTGATTATCGAGGAGAGTGGTTATGGTCTGGGTGATTGTAACAAAACAACACTGGCAGCGGCGCAGAAACTAGGAGGTAAGTCAACCCATTTCGAACATGAAACAAATCTGCAGAAGACAAATATGAAATTATCTATGCAAAACACGGGATATCTCTGTATATTTTGTAAAAAATACTGAAAAAAGTTGAAAATATTGTGACAAAATGTGAAATTGCTCCTTTTGCCATTATGTTTTCAAATGTTGACGGATTCGGGAAAATGCTTACATTCGCCTGCTTTAAAAACAAATGTAAGGAATATATTTTAAAAATCTTTAAAAAAACACCTTAAGTTTGTTACACAAGTATGTTTCAAATTCAACAACAAAAACCCAGTTGTTTTTTCACACGCTGATTTATTGTATTTCAGCAATACCGGTCATAGTTTATTGCAAAGACCTAAGTTCTCAAAGGCTACAACCAGACAGACTCTTCCATGAGAGAATCCGATGTGCTACTCATCAGAAAGAACTGATCCCATTAAGTGTTAATAACAGATTCTTTAGTGTATATGATGACTTTTCTAAGAATCAAAACACTGCCTTTCAGAAGCTAATAACGGATCATGTTTTGAAAAATGATCTTTATCAGAGATTTTGTTTTTGAACAATGTGTCATGTGACTCTTAACTGGGTATGGGTACACATAATTTACACAACCATAGCATAGCATCTGGAGAAAAGGCTTTTGGAAACATTGTGGCAAAAGGAGAAATAGCAATTACTCTTTTTACCACAATGTGTTTTAACCCTTTATAGAAACTGATCATATTGTTTGCCTTCATATGTTAAGACGTCGGCTGCAGATTTGTTACATCAGGGAAAGGGTAAATATAAATCACTGTGGACAAATTAAAAATGGCTCAGATTAAGCAATGCCTCTTTTTTTCGCAATACTTTCTTCTTTGCCCTATGACTTATCTACTATTAATCTTGATTTTTCAAAAGAATTCTACAAATTATTTCAATTTGAAAAAAGTCTAATTGTAGCATCGTGGGTGATGGGATAACGCTGATCAGATATGCAGCAGACGAATTAAAAACATTTAGACAAAACCTCTGTAAGTTTAAGTATGAGTATTGCATAAGGTTATGAGATAGAAAGTGTTAGCAGGTTGAAGAAGTTTAACCCTTTCCAACATACAGACGCTTTCTGAGGTCCATATATTACGCATATTCCATAATCTTGGTTTTC
>JAUELF010241934.1:0-12522 GCA_031471495.1 Clinocardium nuttallii | reverse complement strand
CTACCTAATATAAAACACACCTGGGTCTACCTAATATAAAACACACCTGTGTCTACCTAACATAAAACACACCTGGGTTAACCTTTACATAAAACACACATGGGTCTACCTAACATAAAACACACCTGTGTCTACCTAATATAAAACACACCTGGGTCTACCTAATATAAAACACACCTGGGTCTACCTAATATAAAACACACCTGTGTCTACCTAACATAAAACACACCTGGGCCTACCTAACATAAAACACACCTGGGTCTACCTAATATAAAACACACCTGGGTCTACCTAACATAAAACACACTTCGTGTCTTAGCCAAAAGGTTATTGGTAAACTTTATATAAAGTACCACTTGCTTATATAGCAGTTAGGATTCAACAACTACATTTATAATGCTTTAAGTAACAGATATATTCCCATATTGAAATCTATATATTACCAGTATAATCAACTTAACAACTTTTATGAGTACTGTTAGTATAAGGGATGGTAACCTTACACACGTTCTAAGAAAAAGTGTGAACCGTATTACACCATTGAGTGATAACTATGTTAGGGTCATCTGAATTTCATTCCAGAAAAAATGCAAACCTTGTGTTTGTTCAACAAATTGCATTCTTGTTTGATCTGCTTGCTGTTTGTTATAACCGCTTTAAATATAATTTAACATGTTCACACATACAACACAAATGCAGCAATGCTAATTTGTTAAAACCTCTATAAATGACAGTATAATTATTAAAAAAGAGTTGAAAACATTGTGGCAAAAGCAGGCGAGTATGATAAATTTCTCTTCTGCCATAATGTTTACACAAGTCGTCTGCTAAGGCATCAAAATGCATCTGTATTAGGAAAGGGATTTGGAATGATCTGAGTACGATGACACGGCGAACAGATGAGCTCTAGATGAGAATGCCCAAAGTCGCAATGTATCGCTCGTCACTTTTATCGTGAGGTGGTCCGTTTCTTCCCTGTGGTGACAACACCAATTGAGGTCTTCTTGATATAGTCTTTCAAAAGAATTTCCAAATAGAACTTCGTTATGGAGACAGCTGTAATCAAGGGGTTGGTCCCTGGAAGAGTCGTGTTACAAACATGTACAAAGGGTTATGCTTAAATGATATTCACCCACACCTGCTCGACTAGTATGTGTATTTACGTTTAAAGAGAAAACTAATGGTACCTGCACTCTACACATAGTTATATATGGAAAGGGAGTGTCGTCTTTGTAGTAATGACATCTTTGTAGTAATGTGTGTTCGTCATAGTTCAGGAAGATCCAAAGGACTTGTTGATTAGCGTGTACAAAGTCGTCGATTTTACTTCTTTATACGTAATATATCGATATAGTTCAACCGGAAATGACCAATTAGTCCATGAACAATACCAATCTCTAACAAGTGCATACTGAAATCAGCAATCCCGTTTTGTATGTTATACCATAATGCAGATGCCAACGATGACAGTCGGGAGACATTAGTATGTTCACAAATATATCCCTCGGGAAATACTAATGCATCTTGCGAAAAAACAGTGACGCCATTCCCATTTGAATGCGCTCCAACATTCTCTAACATTATCGACGCATTACAATTAATATATTTGGGTGTTAGGAACGACAACTTTGCGAAGGAGAATGGCGAATCATTTACCGATGTTATCGAACGCTAATATGTCTCTGAAATATTCATGTTTCAACGAAGGATGACTGTAATAGGTCGCACTATCCTTTGTAATGTCGAATGTGTAGTGGTGAATCGTCTAAATCGGGTTCGAGTGGTCGCGGGTTCAATCCCTGGCCGGAACATTAATTAAATACGTTAAAAACGGTAGTTCTGGCTGCCCATCTCGGCGTTCAGGGTTGCGGGGTAATATCATTACGACTGACTGGCTGGGGAAACGCAATAATATAACTGAAAGATGTGTAAAACACCAAACAATAGACCAAACAGTGTCGATCTACACGATCCATTATTATAATATTATCACAAAAGAAGTCCAGTGAAAAACATGTCAGCCGTAATGCCCGCTTTTATCAATCTACCGTCATGAATATCAGAACGGGAGCGATTGGTTTCGTATTTAAATGATGACTGTATTCACCAAACAATGGAAAAGTAGCCAGTGGTATGGAAAGAATGTTTTGTGGAGTACTGGTGTGAGAAGGCCAGGAAATACACAGGTAGGTACTGGCAGCCGTGACTTACTAATTGTTATAAACGGCGTTAAATCCCAATTAATAATTCTCGTATATGTTAAACTATATGAATCATGCTCAAATGGTATTTTGTATAACGAGCCCCGGTGGCTAAGTCGGTAGCGACGTGGACCGCAATCCAGGGATTGTGAGTTCGAAACCAAGCTCGGTTAACCTTTCTTTCTGTCATTAGATAAAAGTCAATGCGACAGGCGCATTTGTCTTCAACGAATGAGCTGACAGTTTCTGTGTAAAAGCAACCACTTGCTTGGAAGAACGCTTTGTGGTGTAATGATGTGAGAAAGCCAGGAAATACACAGGTAGGTACTGGCAGCCGTGATATGACTGACACATTGTTATAGACGGCGTTAAATCCCAATTAATAAATCTGGTACATATGAAACTACATGTATGTGAGTCGTGCTCAAAGGATATTTTGTATAGGTCTAAGCATGAACGTATGCAATACAAAATGAGTTAAGTACGTGTGTTGGACGCATTGGAAGTGTATTGAAACTGTTTGTGGTACATTGGCAAGCAGTGCGCAGATCAAACTGCGCGGATGTGTAGGTCGATCTAGATCTACAATGCCCGACAATAAATGTCGACTAGTTGGTTGTCCTGTAGCGCCGCTTCGTCAAGCGGAAAAGGATCTTAGACACGAAACCAACTGTGCATCAAATGAGCTGCGCTACGAGAAAACCATCCCTAAGGCAATAGCGACCAGTGTATATCTATATCAAGCCGGTGCTTCTGCGCAATTCGGCGGGGCTCTGTATTGTTTGCCAATTAGTCAATCCAATCTAAAAAGCAGTTTTCAATTGGATCATTTACCATCGAAGCGCATGAAGGTCTTCTTGCGCCCGTTGATAATTACTTTGAGGTTGGTGTTTTTAAACAATGAATGCACTTAGGGAACCCTATTCCTCAATTTTCACAGACACACAATTACCATGTGTCTAAGGACCCAGAGTATATGTATTAATCTAGAATATATGTATTTATATTGAAGAAGCCGTTGATAAAGGCTAGAAGTATATCATCACTGTGTTGCATATACTGCTTAATGAACTTGTTAATATAATTGTGAATAAAAAACAGTTTTACGAGGCCTTTTATAGCTTGCCACGATCCATCTATTCATCATGATGTCCACAAACGTCCACGTTTAATATATTGACCTTTCCCTTGACAATGCACTATATTGGTAACAAGATGACTCTCCGAGGACTCTGTGAATTCTGGGAAAGACTTTTATTTCCAGACAAATCTGATTGTGTGCTGAGTCAATAGCCTTTCTTCGAACTACACATAACAGAAGAAAGGCGCGTCGTTTCTTCTGATGTGATAAAACTGATGTCGCTGCGCATTTTTTAACTGACTATGTACATACCTTTAGATTGATTTTGCCTTGGCGTGGATCAATAACTAAATATTCATATACTAAAGCCATTGCGCACGTAATTGGGCCATATGATTGCTTTTTAAAACCTGGTAATTACAGTTAAGATACCTATTTATTTTCTTGTAATCGATACTTAGGCAGGTACGTTTAAAGTTGACTTCTTTGATGCGTGTACTCTAGATTGTGAACAAAGATTGTCTGTTCAGACTATGCATAAACGACGGCGGATTTGGATCATTGCTTCTGTCAACGTCTCGAATGTCTCGGTGTTTGTTTCTCGTGTGACGAGGCCATAATTACAAAACGTCTAGGCCCGTTTTTACCCTTTCCCCCAATACATACGCTTTCTGAACATCTGCATAGACGACTTTTAAAAACATGGTGGCAAAAGAAGGAATTGCTCATCATGAGCAATTCCTTCTTTTGCCACAATGTGTTTAACTCTTTTTAATAATGAAACTCTATGTATAGAGATTTGTCACAATTGTGTTAATATGTTTTCAACGTTGCTTGCTGCATATTGGTTTTATGTTGGAAATGGTTAAACCCATTACCAATAAAAGTACAAGCAATTACTGCCAATATGATTGTATAATTTATTACCCTTTTCTCGCATGCATACGTATATTGACGTTTCTGCAGCAGATGTCTCTTGAAAACTATGTGGCAAAAAGAGAAATTGCTTATAATGAGCCATTGTTTTCCTTTTGTTTAATGTTTTCAACTCCGTCAAATGATTATATTTTCATTTTTAGATTAATGTAGCCGACGGATTTTTCTTTTTAAGATATTTGATATTTGTCGGAAAGGGTAAATAGTGTATCTAAGTTTCAATCAAATTATAAGATATTCGTAATTATTAAATTTGTTATCAAAACATTTTATTCCAAAATGACATACAAAATCATTACAAATATATAGGTGTTTACAAACATAAAAACTCAATACAATATGAAAATAATGTTACATTTAAGGCAAAGGTTTTGACGTGGAATTAGGCCAGATTACAACACAAATGGTTGTTTTTGATATGTCCAAACTATTTACAGTAGAATTAATGCTGCAATCATATCTAATGTACACATATATTTAACACGTGTCTTTAAAAAAGCAAAATATCGATCAACACAAGAGCAAAACCAACTGTGTGGACTGCTTAAAGTATCGATCCGGATCAGCCTAAGCATGCCGTGCAGTCTTACCCGGATAGACAATTCTCGCCTCCTGTGGATTTTCTATTTTAGGAATCATTACTCTATAGCTATAACCCCCCGAGACGGAACGTGTTGGCACGGATCAGTCTTCGCGGACTGCACGTGCTGATCTGGGTCGATACATTACGCAGAAGCCATCATGTTGATTTTCTCGCGGAACAACTCAATTATTATTCACAAAACTTGAAGCCTAAATACAGATATCAAAGCCAAGTATATTCGTTGGCCATTCAATCGTCGCATGTTGAATGCGTTTAAAATGTCTTCTATTACTCGACCAATTCAACATGATCCCGATCTGTGTTGTGTAGATTCATGACGCACATATATAAATATAAGCCGTCCCGCGAGAAAGCCAACATTATGGCATCTGCGTAATGTATCGACCAGATCTGTCCACGCAGACTGATCCGGGCCGCCACCTCAGGGGGATAGAGGTATAGAGAAATGAATTCTGAAACAGAAAATCCACAGGAGGCGAAACGTGTTTGTCCGGGTTAGCCTGCGCGATATGCTTAGGCTGACCAGAATCGACCCTTTACGCAGAGTCCACAATGTTGAGACCGCTCGTATACATAAATCGTACGGCACACAAAGTGTTTCCACAGTTTATAAACAAACACTAATACCGTTAAGCCATAGCAGAATTGTTTGTTTATGAATACATAGTTCCCACAACTGCAATAAGTATCTCCCTTGTTGGTCATTTTGATAGGTAAATTTACTACTGTATATGTTGTATAGAGAAATATAAAATATAACTAAATTAAACAATTGTATGTGCATAAATAATAAATTAAGAAGTCGATATAATCATACAAAAACATCAACGACATATGGTTGTCAAACTCAAATGCCTAGGTGTTTTCCTAAGTATCACATTTATTTTAAAATGTACTCATCATATTTGCTTATCAAAAATGGCCGACAATGGAGATAACCATTGTAGTTGTGGAAAATATGTATTGTTGTGCCATCTTACCGTGGTACAGGTTTATGCTTGTGACTTTATATTTCAAATTAAGTATATATACACACTGCGTTAATACATACATCCATATGAAAGTTAAGGTAATACCTATTGTCAACACCTGCTTACTTATTAACCCTAAGAAGGATTGATTGATTGGAATTAACGCCGTTTTTAACAATTTCTCAGTCATATCACGGCGGCCAGTTCACCTTGTAATGTAGTTCCTGGTTTTCTCACACCAGTACTCCACACAACAATATTCCTAAGCAACTTGCTGCTTTTCCACATATATTCTTGTCAAACGTCGGAAAGAAAATTGGCCGAGCCGGAAGACCCTACGAAGGAAATACGCGTTCTGACGCCTCGTGAGCAAAATGAGCAATTTCTCGTTATTGCCACAATGTTTTTTAACTCTATCTAATAAATAAACTGTTAAGTTTGAGCAATATTCGCTATTGTTGTCTAGATTATTACAAAGTCATGTACTTCAGATTTATTGTAGGTGGAAAAGTGTTAACATCTACAGCATCGCGTATATTCTATCAGGGACGTAGATAGAGCTTATCTACGTCCCTGAATCTATGTATTTTGCTATGTGTACATTATTAAAAAAAGGAAATGTTTTATTGTATTGTATTGTTTATGGACATACGCATGGTATGACAAAGTATGATACATTTGAACCATCCCGCGAGAAAACCAACAGTATGGCGCCTGCATAATGTATTGACCAAGATCAGCCTACGCAGTCCGCGCAGACTGATCAGGGCTGACACATTCCATCTCAGGGGGATAGAGGTATAGAGTAATGATTCCTGGAACAAAAAATCCACAGGGATGCGAAAAATGTCTATCCGGGTTTGCCTGCGCGGCATGCTTATGCTTATCCGGGTCCATACTTTACGCAGAGTCCACAATGTTGGTTTTTTAATCGCGGGACGGCTCATTTAAAAGTCGATATGCAATAACACAAATACAGTGGGACTCTCGATAACTCGAGATCGAAAGGAACCAATAAATTACTTCGAGTAATCGACGTGTTCGAGTGATCCTTCCATTTAATCTGAATTCATTTACGTTTTATCAGCCTCTATCTTTATTTATACTTAAAGAGTTTATTGTGAAAAGCGAGCACGTGGTTGACTTATATCAAGAAAACAGCTCGGCGGTAGTTCTGATTGCTGGAAGCGTCATTCAGTCAAAACTGTTTGATATTAACAGATCCGTTCACGTTAATGGTTCGAATTTAACGATATATTCAAATTATCAATTATTCGAATTATCGTGAGCCAACTATATAGGAACACATCATCGGAATTATGTGAACAGTGTTAAGCAATACCATAAGGAATGCACATACAGATATTATTAGTACAAGCCTTTTTGGCGAGTATTTCACACATATGCTTACAATAATAATGGAAGAAATTGCCATGCTTTGTATAGCTACGGTCGCTTTATCATTGGTTTACCTCCTAAGATGAATGTAACAAAATGAAAAAGGTTGTAGTATCTGAAACTTGGCAATTAAATTATAAAACAGAGTTAAACACTTTGCGAACAGGAAAAATCACGCGCTTTGAGAAATGTCTCCTAATCACATAATGTTTTTATTTCGGCTACTGCAAGTCGTCAAATGTTCTGTATCGGTATAATTGCTCATTTTGTGATTTGTCTCTAAAACCCGCTGATTAATGTCATGGGACCATCTATAAAAGGTTTTAGTTGGCACATAACAAGCATGGAATGATTCGATAACAATGACAATAACAAGAGCGCCAACTGTCACAAAATACGCCCGTCCTGTATTTTTGAGACTAAGTATAGTGATCAGGCACATTTAGAAAGCTTACACTGTTAATATAGTTTCGGCCATTTCGAGGGGCATAAGAGTGGTGTGACTAAGATAACTTGACCAAAATATTCTGCCCATCAACATATTGTCTAAATTTGGTGATGATCAAATAAAATGATATTGCTGATTATAGCACTTGTCCGAGATATTATGTCCATACACATTCTGACTAAATTTGGTGATGATTGGATAAAGGCTTCAAAAGTTATTGATCTGAAAAGACCGATTTAAGGTAATTTATATAATTAAAGACACTAACTCTCGAGTGACTGAAGCGATATGGCTGGTAATCGAAAATGCCTAGATATTATGCAAATACACATTCTGACTAAATAGGGTGGTGATTGGACAAAGGCTTCTAAAGTAATTGAGCGGACCATACCCAGTTTACGTAATTTCTGCCATACAAAAGGGCGATAACTCTAGTGTGAAGCAAGCAATATGGCTGGTTATCGAACTTGTTCGAGAAATTAAGCCCATACACATACTGATTAAATTCGGAGATGCTTGGATAAAGGCTTCAAAAGTTATTGATCGGACAATACCGATTTGAGGTGACTTCTATAATTAAAGGGCAATAACTCTCGAGTGACTACAATTTGGTGGTGATTGGACAAAGGCTTCTAAAGAAATTGGGCTGACAACATACTGGACGCCGCCCGACCGTCCTCCCGCCCACGCCCATCCACCCGTACGACGCAGGTAAAACTATAAGTCGCCCCCTTTTTTTAAAAACGGGTGCATAAAAAGTAACCATAGGGGATGTCATTCATGATATGAACAGGCAGGTAACTGAACTCGTTGGTCCACAACGTATGCACAGTTCAGCAAGTTGCTGTGAATAATGTGGATCGCAAAAATACCACATGGTTGTTTTTAATGGACCAAACCTGCTCAACTAATTACGGAGGTCTTTAAACGACTTGACCAAATTATTATATAAACTTGTCTGGAGCAGTCAATTGCTGTTTCAGGAATCACTACTCAATGCCTTAATCCCCTGTGTCAGCCCAGATTTTCTCGTGGATGATTCCTGAAACAGAAACTCCATAGGAGGCGAAAAGTGTCTGTGAGGGTTAGCATGCGCGACATGATATTGCTGATTAGGGTTGTGATTTACGCAACATCCACAATGTAAGCTTTCTCGTAACATGGCTCAAACTATAACACATGGGCCGAGTCTTACGAATTCGGGATAAATGCACCCGCATGGTCAATCCAGATTCCTCAGTTTCGCCTTGTTCAATCTTCTGTGTAGAATTGCTGGTTTTACACTAATAGACATAGATTAATGTAACTTTGCCAAATCGCACAGGCAACAAGACCCCACATCGCCAGGCGCGGTACATATATATACGGAAAAAAATCACACACAAAAAAGGAGCTTCATATCTAGAGTGTTGTGAGAAGATGCATGCAGCCGACAACGACTGCCGCCCTCGTGAGCACACATTCTTCTTTACTGTTGGCATATTGAAGACAAGTAACTGATTAGGTAACGACGCGGGTTATCAATCTAGGGGTTGTGAGTTCAAACCTCAGGTCTTCCATCAATGGCTTTACATGATATGTGGATAAGCAGCAACTCGCTTGGACAGTCTGGCATGTCCCTAGTAGGTGAAATAGCCGCCGTGATATAGCAGAAAACATGTTGAAAACGGCGCTGAATACAAATCAATCAATCAATTATTCAAGTAAACTTATTTTGTTCTGACGCCGGTCACGTGTTATTTTGATTGAGAGAGGCTCCCTTCGTCTCAAGTATCTAAAGAACTCGTTCTTGTCTTGGACTTTAACAACGGAGGCTTATGTGCTTTGTCCTTAGAACTCCTCATCACAGGCAACGAGATACGACGTAGAAAAGTCAAACGTTTTTCTTCTAACTTGATTCTGTCTCTAATCTTTTCAATGAACGTGTCGAATATGTTGTCAATGTTTCCGTTTGTTTTTGCAGATGTCGCCACGAACATTTCTTCCCAATCCATGCACACTACGGATTCAGTCACTGCACAATCAATCTCACCCTGTTCGAGGTCTGTTTTATTAGCAACAACAATTAGAGAATAACTTCCTTTTGTTTTAAGTTCACGAATTTGGTCTCTTATCATTTTGATGGCTTCAAAACTTCCGGCTTTATCTATGGAATACACAAGCACAAACGCGTCACCAGTAGAAATTGCAAGTTTGCGCATGGCCGGAAACTGATACGAACCGGAAGTGTCGAGAATGTCAATATCTGCAGTGACTGTATCAAATTTCATAGCATGGCGATGAAGTTCTTCTACTGTTTCTTTATGTTTTTCCGTAAATTGTCCATGTAAATATTGGTTTACAATCGAGGTTTTGCCAACGCCAGCCGTTCCCATGACTACTATACGGTAATTCTTTATGATCGGACCTTTGGCAGCCTGCATCACTGAAAATAAAAAAAGGAACAAATAAAGATGCGGTTTAGAACCATCCGTGAACGTCTACAGATGTTTGTTTAACAACACAAACTGAAATAACCATTAAGAAAATAAATAACATGGTATTTCTTTTACAGAAACTACTTCTTGTCAGTCTACAAGTTTGCTTTCCACTTTGCTATCAATATCAACAAACGTATCAATAAAAACTCATCATCATTTATAATTTGATAACCGTGAATGATAGAAAAATTCTATATGGAAATTCGTTATATGACTAAACATAATGTAGCGTGCAAAATAGTCATTGTGAATACTGAATCAACAATTGTCACACAACGAACACATCTGCAACAGACGGCTTAAGTTGTTTTCGGCAAAACTTAGACAAATCTCTGTAAATATATGTTAAATTATTCAAAAGTAATGTATATGAGAAAACATATACACGTATTAACATCGAATGAATGCTCGTGATTATGACGTCACACGGACGTATTTTTATTCACCCATTTGAGTCCTGGACATTCAACGTGCATATTTCCGAATTGTGAATACTGAATTATCGTAAATTATTCAATATCTGTTCAAGCTTCATTTACACGATAGTGTGTGTTACAACTGTTTGTCGATCATTCGTTTATTATTTTTACTATTGTATTTTGATATGTTTAACAGATCATTCATGTGACTGAATCTGTATTATAGAGAAGTGTTTAGATTGTGTTAGTAACATACACAATTGTGATTTTAACCTATTCCGAATACAGACAGCTTTTGATGACAATGCAGTCAAGAATAAATTTGTTTTTCCAAATGTTTTCTATTATGTTGATAAACAAGATGCAACATTTGAAATATGTTACTTAAGCGTTTTTTTCTTAATATGATACTTCAAGATTCTATAAATGACGGTATAATTGCCTTAACAAATTGAAAACATTGTGGCAAATGGGGAAATTGCTCATTTCTTCTTTTTTCACCATGTTTTGAAGAGTCGTCTGCTGCAGAGGCGTAAAAAAGCGTCTATATGAGGGTAAGGGTTACCACTAAGAATCTTTATCTGAGCGCTACTCCAGGAAAAGCCAGCTAAGGTGAGTGCAGTTACAGATATTGGAGGTTCGTTTATCACAATGAATAACGTTTGGTCTGAATAATTTGTGAAACCCTCTGTGATCGGTTGGTGAACGGTGCAGATTTAGATCTGAATCTACGTTGGTCGCGTAATCCCATTAGGTTAATTTGAGCGGTTCGAATTTGAAATAATCGACACAAATGGTAAAATTTGGGTCACCACGAAAGTTTTAATCAAATAACATAATAAGTACATGTACATTTGGGTGTAATATAACAGTGGGATTCCTAAAAATCTATTTATAATAATTTCATAATAAAATTGCAAAAATGTATTCACTAAGATAAAAACACTTTTGAATACAACTTCCCGACAAAATATCAAATATAATTGTATGGGACTAGCACACTTTATTTTTTTACTCTATTATTATAGAGTATATATTATAAAGAAAAACGTTTCTTTTTAGAATAGCGTGCAAGGCCCCTATGATTATAATGGCATGTTAAACATCCAAAAACAGCAGAAATAAGTAATTTAAGAACGAATTCTTCTTTGTTCCAAGAATTTAACGGTATATGCTTTTCCAAAAGTACCCTTTTTAAAAACACACAATTTGTAAGGGGATAATAGCACCCGGTAATTGTCAAACTATAATTCTGATACAGCCTTGATAAGACTAACAAAACAAAGAGAAATTGGTCATCTTGAGCATCTTCTTCTCCAATAATCATGTCTTCAAAGAGTGTGTGCTTGAGATGCGCCAACAGTCGCCTGTTAAAGAAAGATTTATTGAATAAAGTAACGTTGCATTGTTTCAAGATGTAGGTTTACCTTTTTTAGAAATACGCCCTGGATATAAGTTTCATTTTTTTTTTTTTTTACCAGACCTATGAGGTAGACGCAAGTGTAATGTATGTGAAATATACAAACTAACACAACACAACTCATGAGGTCATATGTACACTTCAATGTTCGCATTGTGTCATACATAATAATATGCAAGCAAAATGAGCCACGAAGATCTCGATCAGCCTTCGTCTCTATGTAGTCTGATCGATGTTTTCCCTGATCGCCATAGAGACATGCGAACAGCTTGCATGTCTCTTGAGGAACTATATGACTATACAATCGACTGTATGATTAGCACTGTGATTGTCATTCACCCCTTCCCACATAAACTAATCTGAAGCAGAAATCTTTGGAATCATCATATAGCAAAAATAATAAACATGTCTTGTATCATTATTGAAATGTATTGAACACATTGTGGAAAAATGAAAGAAATGGTCTTGATGAGTATATTCTCATTTGGTTAACCCTTTCCCTCATACGACAATTCTGCAGCAGACGACTTTGAACATATTTTAGTATAACATCGAAAATCTCTA
>JAUELF010241923.1:0-12522 GCA_031471495.1 Clinocardium nuttallii | reverse complement strand
GCGTCTGCCTCGGTGATGTAGAAGTTGAGCGTCTGCCTCGGTGATGTAGAAGTTGAGCGTCTGCCTCGGTGATGTAGCAGTTGAGCGTCTGCCTCGGGTTCGATCCCTGGTCGGGTCATACCAAATACTTTAAGAATGGTAGTAACGGCTGTCCTCCTTGGCGCTCAGGTTGCGGGGTTAGTATTGCGCCAGACGTAGCGGTAACTTAACCAGGACACGCCGTGATATAACTTAAAAATTGTTGAAAAGGGCGTAGAAATCAATCAATCAATCAATCATAAAACTGGTGCAGAGCCCGGGTAGCCCACCCTAGAAATTGTGAGTTCGAGTGGGCTTACAGTCTATGTAGAAAAGCAGCCAGTTGCGAAAGTCAGGCGAGTACCAGCAAGCTATTACGGGCCTACAGATATTGCAAATACGCACGGACACCGTTCAATGCCTGTACGAGCTTTTCCCGGGCCAATGTGGTGCCCATACGTGGCTCTTGCGAGCTGCTTCCGACTTCAAAATGTTAACGAGCTCGGCCAGAACTCGGGCATGTTTCAATGTTCACTGAAGTCCCCGTGTTCTCTACGAGTTCAAAAATCCGTACGCTCGAAAGGGTCAACGATGTCCAGGGTATAAGTGTGAAAATATCTCATTCTACCCTATACACGATTGACACAACATTTGCTCGTCGGATTATACACGGTGTTGAAACATATTTGCAGGAAACGAGGTGATATAACCGGACACTGTTAAAAGCGACGCAAAACAATTATTGATTGCTAGTTTACGCCGCTTTCAACACTTTTCAGTTATATCACGATATTCATGGGTAAGCTACAGTAACTACTGGTCCAGCTAGACAGTCAGTCCTAATGCTTACCCCACAAGTACGAGCGCCAAGGAGGGTAGTTATTACCACCATTTTAAAACTCTTTGTTATGACCCGGATGGAGATCGAATCTGCAACTTCCCGCAACGAGGCGGACGCACTATGACTACGCCACCGATGCTGTCACCATCTAAACTAACTGAAATATGAATATTCTGATCCAAGTAATTTCTCTGCAGCTCGTGATTAATGGTAGCCAAACTGTATCTCTCTCTTTGACTCTTTAACAGAAAACCAAATACTGGACTCTGCGTAATGTATCGACCCAGATCAGCCTATGCAGTCCACGCAGACTGATCCAGACCGACACATTCAGTCTCAATGGCTTAGAGGTATAGAGTAATAAACAGAACATTCACAGGAAGCGAAATGTGTCTATCGGGGTAATCCCGCGCGGCATGCTTAGGCTGATCCGGGTCGATACTTTTCGCAGAGTCCATAATTTTGGTTTTCTCGTGGGACGGCTCAAAAGCGAAACACATGCCATCGAGACAAGTCTGGCGATTTGAGGTGTTTTCTTTTGCATCTGTATACTTGATGACTCGGATAAGACTGTACAAATTGCACCGGAGTCTCTATTGACCGCTTGCATGCATTAAAGACGTCGATGTAACTTCTGACATTAACTGGGCGGTCTCGCGGACGTTCTTATGCGAATGTATTTGTGGGGTTATTTTCTTTGATGTGTACTTGTGCGTTGCACCCCACACACGTATACGGTTTATTCCGTAATTACACGCACCCCACAAGTACTCTCTCAGACGTCCGAGAAAACCGACATTATGGTCCCTGCGTAAAGCGAAGACCCTGATCCGCCTAAACATGCCGCGCAGGATAACCCAGACAGACACGTTTCGCCTCCTGTGAATTTTCTGTTCATGAATCATTACTCTATACCTCTATCCACTGAGATGGAATATATCGACCCAGATCAGTCTGCACGGACAGCGCAGGCTGATCTGGATCGATACATTACGCAGAGGCCATACTGTCGGTTTTCTCGCGGGACGGCTCTAATCACGTCGGTCATACCATTGATTTCGCACACAAGTTCACCACACACAATTATTTCCTAGCTGTTGGCTTCTTTTCCAAAGAGCCGGTTAGACCGTATTTGGAAGACTTATGACTTTTGTAGCATTGATTTCTTGTCAAACGTAGGAGAGAACATTGGTAGAACCTGGGGTTCAGGCTTACTCTGTTTTGAAAATATGTTAACAGTCAAACGCCTTACGTACGTAATGTTATTCTATTATTAGAATATACAACAGTGCTACTTTGGAAAATGAATCCACACATACCTACCAACGAAAATCCCCATGCTGTGAAACTTCCTATTTATAAATCAAAACATGTATATTGTTCTATTTTCAAAAATAATTCATACATACCTACCGACGTACAGCCCCACCCAGTAAACGTACAAGTCTGACCTATTACGGGGAAAGAAAGGTTTCCCGGTTCAGGTAATGTTATCTTCATTATCCGGTTAAACTCGGGTCCAGATGGCACGGGTTCTTCGAGTTTAACAAGGGCGATATCATTGCGCCATAAATCTGAAAGTTCAAGGTTAAAAGTTCAATTATATAGTCAGTTGATCCATCATTATTATTGGGGTTGCAACTACGTACAATCAAAGCTCAGGCGAGCCTGTATGTAAACACAGTGTGTAGCGATGTGTGCTCGCAATCCAGGGGTTGTGAGTTCGAATCCCGGCTCGGCCAACTTTCTTTCCGACGTTTGACAAAAGTCAATGCGACATGCGTCATTTGCCTTTCACCAATGGGCTTAGTCTATGTTGAAAAGAGCCAGTTGCTGGGAAAGATTGTTGTGTGGAGTACTGGTGTGAGAAAACCGGGAAACACATGGGTAGGTGAACTGGTCGCCGTGATATGACTGAGAAATTGTTAAAACGGCGTTTAACCCTAATCAATCAACCACAATGTTGGTTTTCTAGCGGGACATACTAGTTCATATTATTGTGTATAAACTGTTCGATACCATATGTATACATGACATAAAAGATTTAGTAATCCAAACTATGAAGATCACTGTAAAGAAAATGAACCATAGGTACGATTAACCCTTTCCCTCATATAGATGCTTTCTGACGCCTCTGCATTCAATTTTGGAGACAAAATGTTTTGACAAAATACGTTCAAAGTCGTCTGCTGCAGAATTGTCGTATGAGGCAAAGGGTTAATAGTACAAAGCAAGTAAGTTTGAGGGTTATGCATGTACAGAAGTGGTACTGATTTAATAATAAATGAAATGGTGGTTTCTTTTTTAGAGACGGCACCAAAACCTTATATTTGCAAATTAATGAACCCTTTCCCACATACAACAAATCTGCACCAGCCGACTTTGAAAACATAGTGACAACATTCTGAAAAATCTCGAAAAAGAACGCTTAATTATTAAATAAAGTTGAAAACATTGTGGCGAAAGGTGAAATTGCTCTTTACGAGCTGTTTCACCTATGGCAACAGCGTTTTCAAAAGTAGCTTGCTGCCTGCTATTGCGTCTAAATGCGTCCGCAGGTGGGAGAACCAACAGTATGGTATCTGCGTAATGTGTCGATCCAGATCAACCTGCTGAAGCTTATCCCGGCCGACACATTTCGTTTTAGGGTGATATATGTATAGAGTAATGATACCTGAAACAGACAATCTACAGGATGCGAAAAGTGTCTGTCCGTGTAAGCCTGTGCGGTATGCTTAGGCTGATCCGGTCTATACTTTACGCAGAGTTGATGTTGGTTTTCTCGCGGGATGCCTCATGTGTACATTGAAGCACAACTAGGGTTCAGTGAAAAGATGAGTTCAATTGACAATATCCACATACAAGCTTGTGGTCTTATAGTCAGGGATATCTTAAGCACATTAAGTTGGGGTCACGTGGTCATGACTTTGATAGTTTTAGATATATTCATTACACTTATAAACCTACATGGAAAGTAAAGAATAATTATGAATAATACATGAAAATGTAATAAAATATTTTGGAATCCTTAAAATGAAAATATTCTTTATACGTGTAACTTTTTCATCTTTATTTACAAAGGTATTGAATGATAATAAAAAAAAGAGAAGATAAGTATGCTGATGAAATGTGGTTAACTAACAGCTTTAAGATGTAACCAGTGTTGTTATTACAACGTGTCACTTTCATGGGTTAGAAATGAAATCTGGGAAAATAGCACACACCAAAAATATAAATAGGATGAAAGAAGATATTAATTATAGAAAACTATTTGAGATGAAATGCATTTTTATTAGAATTTCCAATGTTTTCTGATATTTATTGCAGGTTCTATATGACATTATATTATTTGGAACAAACAGTCAAAGGTAATTAGATAAATCGCCTTACAATATGATAAATATACTTGACTAACTTTTCACTATTTATTTTCAAAGGTTTTGAATGAAGGAATAAAAGATAAATAATGTGGTTTGATTGCAGCTTTGAGATGAAGTTATGTCGGAATTAAATCAATCAATTTATTTTAACATTTTCTACTGTTATGTCGGATTTATTTATATGTGTCTTTTTTTCTCTCACATGATTGTTATACACGTATTACTTTATGTGTGTATGTTTAAATGAATTAATGATAGCTTTGCCTATTCCTTAAATACGACTTTAAGATAATGATTTTCACATTTTGAGTGATTACTTACTACACATCTGCAAGAGCAAAACAAAAAAGAGCCGGCTCGCGAGAAGACCAACAATGTGGTCTCTGCGTAAAGTGTCGACCCTGATCAGCCTTAGTATGCCGCGCAGGATTACCCGGGTAGACACTCGCGGGACGGCTCATGTAGGCTTTATTTTAAATTTAAATGTTCAACTACATTAAAATCTACCACATATATGAATGGCATGAAACTACTGTATGATGAAGGATAGGCAATCTATACTACTGTAGAATATGAAATGCTTTTGTATCAGAACGTCCATTTAGTACCTCAAATATGTTAAAGCTTTATAGGACATGCTAGTTGGTTATATTTTTACCTAACAAAGTTTAGGTAAAATAAGCTTTTTAAACCAAGATAAATATGTATCTATAAACCTGAGAGTATATCTTAGGTAACAACATGCAATGTGCAGATGTTCTAGCCACACATATTGTATTGGCACTGGTAAGCATATTGGAACAGACAGAGAAAATAAAAAATGTAATTATTGTCTGCATTTTTTCAATATGTATTGTATTGAAGATGAGTATCATGTAGTTTTCAACTGTAGCCAGTAGTATAATGTATGGACACGGTGTTTGTACTCTTGTAACTGTAGCCAGTAGTATAATGTATGGACACGGTGTTTGTACTCTTGGTATTTGGAAGGATTTATCATGACAGCTTTCATTCATAAATGAGCGCTACCGATGAATTGACCAGTCTTCATCTAAGCAGTCGTGCAAATGAAATAGTCTGTACATATAACCGCTAATCAAGCCCCTTCCTTGAAAGGAGACGTAGCACGGATGCAAATTAAACCCGTGTAATAGTGTGATTATTATAACATGTATGATTGAAAAGCCTTTACCGACACGAAAGGTAAAGGTCACATTCACGTTTTTGCAACATGTTTACATAACTTTCGCACATGACGTTTCATCAAAAAGCACAACTTAAGTTCTGGTGATAGGGATACAAAGTCAACTTTTTCAAATATCTCACAGAATACATTTCTACGTATTTCACTGTAACAATCACAAACTACGACGTTTCTGTTTCATGTATGAATATCGTGTATGATGAGTCGGTGGGCTTTATACACACGTCAAATGTATTGTAGTGTATTGTTTTGATATGAGAAAGTTTTATATGAACATTTAATGTTTGGATCTTTGAACCTGTTTGATTACTTTAGATGACAATATACTTAATAAATAGCTAGAACTTATTTTCAAAGCTTTCGATTTAATAACTAAAAATTAAGATTAATGTTGTTTACTTGCAGTTTAAGATAGAATCAATATAGAAATTGCGATGTTGATCAAATAAGGCAACTTTGTCACCATCCACTGTTATTTCTCATTGATTTAAATGTGTCATTAGTTTCCCAAATATTTGCTAAATATTTTCCACATACAGCAAAACTGCAGCAGACGACTTTGAAAATGTCTACTCAAAATAATGGAAAATCTCTTTAATTGTAGGTTTAATTACTGAAAAGAGTTGAACACATTGTGGCATAGGGAGAAATTGCTCGTTTTGAGCAATTTCTCCTTTTGTCACTATGTTTTCAAAAGTCGTCCGAAGCTTCAAACAATTGGTCAATAGGTGTGAAAGGGTTTTGACCATTGTCAGTTACTTTCTTTGTTAACGAAACAGTGTTATAATGAGTGTGGTATGCGTATATGTACTTTTTGCCTGAATAAAATCTATCTATCTTTAACTTATTTACGTATTGTTATGAGCATTCCAAATTCGTGAACCTGTTCAATTCTATCCGACGAATTCGCACTTGGCTTAAAATAGAGTCAGGCGAGAGTGTTAATTTTAAACTCATATTGATTTGCAAAAAAAGGCGACATTGGGCCAATAGTTGGAACATATTCATAAGACAGAACCCTCTCATCATTGGTCTCTAATGAAAGACGCAATTTGACTAATTTTCAGGAGACTAATTTTGAAAACGTTGCAATTTCTCATTTCGCAACAATATTTTCAACACAATAGGTAACCGTCCGATTTAAAAATGATTTGAGACACGGGTCCCTTGGTGACAGTCTACAAAGAATCTTTGTCTAAAAGCTAAAATCCAATTTCAATACAAAATTTCGCTGCAAAACAACCTCTGTGCTTAAGTTAATAGTTCATTGTTTAGGATCAGACATTAATGACCGTTTAGTACAGGCAAAAAGCAGTACGAGAATATGGCTTATCTGCGTAGAAAAACAGGCACAAACGCTGTATGAGATTATGGCTTACCTGCGTAGAAAAACAGGTACAATAGAAGTACGAGAATATGGCTTATCTGCGTAGAAAACAGGCACAATAGCAGTACGAGAATATGGCTTATCTGCGTAGAAAAACAGGTACAATAGCAGTACGAGAATATGGCTTATCTGCGTAGAAAAACAGGCAAAGTAGCAGTACGAGAATATGGCTTATCTGCGTAGAAAAACAGGCACAATAGCAGTACGAGAATATGGCTTATCTGCGTAGAAAAACAGGCACAATAGCTGTACAAGAATATGGCTTATCTGCGTAGAAAAACAGGCACAATAGCAGTACGAGAATATGGCTTGTCTGCGTAGAAAATCAGGCAAAGTAGCAGTACGATAATATGGTTTCACTGAGAAAAAACCTGGTAAATTGGCAGTAAGAAGTTTTGCGTTGAAAACTGACAAATTAGCATAATATGATTATCACTATTCGTTTGAGTAATATTGTATGTTATAAGTATTCCCTTTAACGTGTATAAGACGCTAAGGCGGATTGTCCTTGAAATTTGAAAGATCTTGGAAAAAAGAGAAGTTTCCTGTGCTCGCATAAACTGGAGCATTTGAAATATAAAAAACCTCTTGGATAATCTAGATACACTTCCAAACCTGCCTACAGCACGTCTACACAATCATCTATACAGTCTCTTTCATATGCCGCTTTACATAAATTACGAATACATTTTCATATTTTCCTCAATCTTCTATACTTATTCCTACGACCTGAGGAATCTTAAATGAGCCGTCCAGCGAGAAAACCAACATTACGGACTCTGCGTAAAGTATCGACCAAGATCAACCTAAGCGTGAGGCGCAGGCTAACCCGGATTTTCTATTTCATGAATCATTACTCTATACCTCTATCCCCCTGAGGCGGAATGTGTCGACCCGGATAAGCCGGGACGGACTGCGCAAGCTGATCTGGGTCGATACATTACGCAGAGTCAATAATGTTGGTTTTCTCGCGGGACGGCTCAAATACATGAACAACTTTATTCAAAACACTGCTGATTTAAATTTGCGGAAATTAAATTCATTTACAAAAGGTTGGATTAAAAAATGGGTACCGATAGTTTTTTCTATAGTGTATAACTATCTAAGACTGTCAGTCTTCATACAAATATATCAGTGCTAACACCTAGCAGGTCACTGCAACAGCCTAATTTACTCGGACCAATATAAAGGGAAGCTACTGTGTCAATACTAAATATGAACGTGGAAAAGCTGCCTCCCTTATTGTTTTCGTGAATATTGAATATTGAATTATTTCTCCTAATTGTTGACAAGTTGATGTATACTAATGGAGAAAGCTTTGTTCAAACCAGGAGTCGTGAGTCAATCTCGGGCTGCTATCAAACCAGGAATCGTGAGTCAATACTCGGGCTGCTATCAAACCAGGAATCGTGAGTCGAACCCGGGCTACTATCAAACCAGGGACCGTGAGTTCGAACTCGAACTGTTATCAAATCAGGGGTCTTGAGTTCGAACCTGGGCTGCTATCAAACCAGGGGTCGTGAGTTCGAACCTGGGCTGCTATCAAACCAGGAGTCGTGAGTCGAGCCCGGGCTGCTGTCAAACCAGGGGTCGTGAGTTTGAACCCCATTTTCTGTCAATCTAGGACCATGAATTAAAAGCCTGCTCTCATTCCATGAGTTGTGTCATTTAATCCCCAGCTGGTTTAGTTTAAACATATTTTATTACGTATGTTACATAATATCAATATATACAAATGAACATTAAATGATAACAAAATATATAACATATGCAAATGGATTGAACTACAAGTTATAACAACATTAGTTACAGTTCTCTCCAGCAGCTGGTATCAATCAAAGGGTTCTCGAGCTCGAACCCCACCTGCTATCAATTGAGGGAGTGTGCATCCAAGCCCCTGCTGCTTTCAATCCAGGGTCGCGAGTTCAAATCCAGGCTGCTATTAACCTTGGGGTCGTGAGTCTAAACCCCGGCTGCTATCAATTAAAGGGTCGTGAGATCGAGCTCCAGCTGCAATTCAAAAGCTCCGGGTTCTATCAATTCAGGATTTGTAGGTTCAAACCCCGGTAATTATTGACAAAAGTCACGTGACTAGCGTCCTTCGTATTCCACCAATATAAATGTGTGAACGAAGCCTGTTGCCTGAGAAGAATACTGTGATGAGAACTGATGAGAACAAGCCACGAAGGACACGCTAGAAGAACTGACTTCCGTGGTACAATATAGCTTAAAACCAGCTGAAAGTGTTTTTATTTTGTTTTCTTCTCTCAGAAATCTGTTTACTAAAGAAATCATTTCTACTAGCTTATTATAACTACACTTAAATATGTAAATATGTTCGTCAATCAAAGGGGGGAATACACCTTATATAAATTGTCTTGGTTATTTTTCAAACCCCCCACCCCCCACATTCCCCCTCTGTTGTTGCCCATTATTCCGCTATTTGACAGTGTTAAAACAAATGTGTTTTATGGGAGTGGTATGTTGAAAATAGTTGCGCCATTTCTTGAATACACTACCTTTATCTATCTATATGAATGGTCGAGTCTGTCCTCAAAATAACGACATCTGGTGTTATATGTGTAATATATGTTATATCTCTTATATGTGTTATAAACCAACATTATAGACTGCGTAATGTATCGACCAAGATCAGCCTGTGTCGTCTGCGCAGGCTAATCCATACCGCCTCAGAGGGATAGAGGTATATAGTAATGATTCCTGAAACTGAAAAGCCACAGTAGGCGAAAAGTGTCTATCCCGGTTGGTCTGCGCAGCATGCTTAGGCTGGTCCGGGTCGATAATGTACGCAGATACAATAATGTTGGTTTTCTCGTGGGAAGGCTCCTATGTGTAATAAGTGTATTAACAGGCTGAGCTAAATGTACACTCTTCACAAAACTCAACTATTACATTTTCCCACGAACAGGATATATAGGAGACAATATTTTGAAATTAACTCTTTATATAATAACTTATGAAGCCTTATACCACAGACGACTATTGGACATATTCTGGGAAAAGGGACTAAATGCACAGAACGAGTTTTATTCCTTTACTCACAATGTGTTTAGCTCTGTATAAACTTATATCTCCAGACTGCTATATTTTAACACTGTTTTTTATCTACGGAGATTTTTTTCAAAGCAGACGACTCCAAATATGTCATATCCGGTAAACAGTTACGGAAGCGGGTCACGCGCCCCGTCGGAGAGATGCTACCAGTGACATGTGAGTATTGACGCACGTCACTCCTACCGCCGTTCAATCCATCAAAAAATGCCAAACTATCGCGCCTTTTTTTGTCGGAGAGTCAACGAACGTGATTTTCAAAGGCATCCTTACTCTTTTCTTACTTATGTGATGTCTTGTCTTTAGATTTTGTGTAATATTGGTGTGTTTTTGATGTGCGTGTAATATAATGAATCTGATAACAGAGGATCGTTGATAGATAGCGTGAGTCATTGCTTACTCCGGGATGACCTTAATCTAATCATTATTTAGATTTATAAATGATTAAAACATCTGACTACTATGTTTGACTATGTCTTTTAAACACCAACGATCAACGATAATAGGTTTGTTTAATGTGGGAATCAAAAAAACATTTTTCTTATTAAAAGCTAAATTGAATATAAGCGACATGCTTAGGCTGATCAGGAACGACACTTTACGCAAAGTCCATACAGTTGGTTTTCTCGCGAGACGGCTCCTATATATACTAAGTAAAATAAGTTTTGCAACAAAATTAAAAACTTACCAATTTTAAACGTGTCTGGTGATTTTACATAACCATGTATGTCTACTGAATGGACGGCCCTTTCCTTCAACAATCACATCATAATAACACCAAAACAACACAGATCACATGATTCCTGTGTAACATTATGGTTTAGTGCTAATGAATAAGTATTGTGTACATTGGTCACTAACATTGGTCAGATTTGATGTACAAATTGTTAAGTGCTAGTCATTATGTACGAAACCGGCCAAAAAGTTAGAATAATTGAGAATGGGAAGGCGAGCGGCAATGATGTTAGACCAACGTCACTTAGCTGTCGGGATGTTGTATGGTGGAGCGTCAGTTCGGGTGGTTTCTCGGCACCTTGGTGTAAGTGCAAGTACAATATCACGTATAAATCAACGCTACCAAAAAACAGGGAGAGTTCAAGATCATCCACGCTCCGGTAGGTCAAGAAAATCGTCCGCAATTGACGATCGCTATACTGGAGTGACGTCACGACGTAACCGTTTTATGTCGGCGCCAAGACTTGCGACAGCTTTACTAAGAACATCTAGAATACGTGTATCGGCCCACAAACTATCCTGAATAGGCTTCACAACAGAGGTTTAAGTGACCGACGTCGTCCTTACGTTGGAGTGCCGTTGACTCGTGAAAACGCATGCTTGCGACTTCTCTGGGCAACGGCACATCGGAGAGGGATTCAGCGTGAATGGAACAACGTTCTGTTCAGTGACGAATCATGATTTTGTGTTAAGTTTTCTGATGGCAGGATTCGAGTTTGGCGGAAACGTGTTGCTAAACTTTTTTTACAGAGTATATATATTACTTCAAAGGTCATATTATTTAGACGATCTGAAGCTGATAGTATGCGAGTAATGGGTCGAATATAACAATTCACGTTATAATACATACATAATTATATTTCCTTGCACAACGATCAAGCTCAGATAATCATTCCAAAGTAATACAATGGACCACCAGCACTTCTCCTACGCCGTTTTGTCCAAGTGAGACATATGTGTTTACATTCTCTTTTATTTAATAATCGATACTAAATTGCCATTTTGCTCAACTGTTTAACTCTATCAAAATAGATAATGTATCGACCCGGATGAGCATGCGCAGTCCGCGCAGACTGATCCGGACCGACAAAGACCGTCTATGGGGGATATAGGTATAAAGTAACGGTTCCTGAAACAGAAAATACACAGGAGGCAAAACGTTTCTATCCGGGGAACCTACGCGGCAAGCTTAGGCTGATCCGGGTCGATACATTACGCAGAGTCCACAATATTGGTTTTCTCGCGGGACGACTCATTATTATCTGAATTAATAAACTTAACAGCTAAATTCATCACAATGAGGTAGTTAGTTTTCACAATATAAACAATGTTACTGTAACAATGTTTATCGAAGACAAGACGGCTTATGTTGTCACGATTAATAAAACAAATCATTTTGAATAATAACAATGTTTATTGATGACAAGGCTGCTGTTTTCTTGATAAAAAATATAATAAAACAGTGCACATTATAATTCTTTTAACATTTACATGATATAATGATTGTATACTGTGAAAATAAACATTTACATGATATAATGATTGTATACTGTTAAAATAAACATTTACATGATATAATGATTGTATACTGTGAAAATAAACATTTACATGATATAATGAGTGTATACTGTGAAAATAAACATTTACATGATATAATGATTGTATACTGTGAAAATAAACTTGAATGTAGTGGTGACAATCATAGAGCAAGATCAGACAGCACATCCACATTTACTGATCTGGCTATACATTGATCATTGAACAAGATCAGACAGCACATCCACATTTACTGATCTGGCTATACATTGATCATAGAGCAAGATCAGACAGCACATCCACATTTACTGATCTGGCTATACATTGATCATTGAACAAGATCAGACAG